>JAWNNJ010002272.1:0-211569 GCA_035045125.1 Hypselothyrea guttata
CCGGCTCGCCTCCTAGGCAGCGCTTAGCCGTTCTCCTCTCTGCTCGCTTGCGCTTGCTGGCTCTCCAAGCATACCTCCTGCATTACAAGTAATGCAGCGGGTAGCCGGCTCGCCTCCTAGGCAGCGCTTACCCATTCTCCTCTCTGCTCGCTCGCTCTTGCTGGCTCTCCAAGCATACCTCCTGCATTACAAGTAATGCAGCGGGTAGCCGGCTCGCCTCCTAGGCAGCGCTTAGCCGTTCTCCTATCTGCTCGCTCGCGCTTGCCGGCTCTCCAAGCATACCTCCTGCATTACAAGTAATGCAGCGGGTAGCCGGCTCGCCTCCTAGGCAGCGCTTAGCCGTTCTCCTCTCTGCTCGCTCGCTCTTGCTGGCTCTCCAAGCATACCTCCTGCATTACAAGTAATGCAGCGGGTAGCCGGCTCGCCTTCTAGGCAGCGCTTACCCGTTCTCCTCTCTGCTCGCTCGCTCTTGCTGGCTCTCCAAGCATACCTCCTGCATTACAAGTAATGCAGCGGGTAGCCGGCTCGCCTCCTAGGCAGCGCTTACCCGTTCTCCTCTCTGCTCGCTCGCTCTTGCCGGCTCTCCAAGCATACCTCCTGCATTACAAGTAATGCAGCGGGTAGCCGGCTCGCCTCCTAGGCAGCGCTTAGCCGTTCTCCTATCTGCTCGCTCGCGCTTGCTGGCTCTCCAAGCATACCTCCTGCATTACAAGTAATGCAGCGGGTAGCCGGCTCGCCTCCTAGGCAGCGCTTACCCGTTCTCCTCTCTGCTCGCTCGCTCTTGCTGGCTCTCCAAGCATACCTCCTGCATTACAAGTAATGCAGCGGGTAGCCGGCTCGCCTCCTAGGCAGCGCTTACCCATTCTCCTCTCTGCTCGCTCGCTCTTGCTGGCTCTCCAAGCATACCTCCTGCATTACAAGTAATGCAGCGGGTAGCCGGCTCGCCTCCTAGGCAGCGCTTAGCCGTTCTCCTCTCTGCTCGCTTGCGCTTGCTGGCTCTCCAAGCATACCTCCTGCATTACAAGTAATGCAGCGGGTAGCCGGCTCGCCTCCTAGGCAGCGCTTACCCATTCTCCTCTCTGCTCGCTCGCTCTTGCTGGCTCTCCAAGCATACCTCCTGCATTACAAGTAATGCAGCGGGTAGCCGGCTCGCCTCCTAGGCAGCGCTTAGCCGTTCTCCTATCTGCTCGCTCGCGCTTGCCGGCTCTCCAAGCATACCTCCTGCATTACAAGTAATGCAGCGGGTAGCCGGCTCGCCTCCTAGGCAGCGCTTAGCCGTTCTCCTATCTGCTCGCTCGCGCTTGCCGGCTCTCCAAGCATACCTCCTGCATTACAAGTAATGCAGCGGGTAGCCGGCTCGCCTTCTAGGCAGCGCTTACCCGTTCTCCTCTCTGCACGCTCGCTCTTGCTGGCTCTCCAAGCATACCTCCTGCATTACAAGTAATGCAGCGGGTAGCCGGCTCGCCTCCTAGGCAGCGCTTACCCGTTCTCCTCTCTGCTCGCTCGCTCTTGCTGGCTCTCCAAGCATACCTCCTGCATTACAAGTAATGCAGCGGGTAGCCGGCTCGCCTTCTAGGCAGCGCTTACCCGTTCTCCTCTCTGCACGCTCGCTCTTGCTGGCTCTCCAAGCATACCTCCTGCATTACAAGTAATGCAGCGGGTAGCCGGCTCGCCTCCTAGGCAGCGCTTAGCCGTTCTCCTATCTGCTCGCTCGCGCTTGCTGGATCTCCAAGCATACCTCCTGCATTACAAGTAATGCAGCGGGTAGCCGGCTCGCCTTCTAGGCAGCGCTTACCCGTTCTCCTCTCTGCACGCTCGCTCTTGCTGGCTCTCCAAGCATACCTCCTGCATTACAAGTAATGCAGCGGGTAGCCGGCTCGCCTCCTAGGCAGCGCTTAGCCGTTCTCCTCTCTGCTCGCTTGCGCTTGCCGGCTCTCCAAGCATACCTCCTGCATTACAAGTAATGCAGCGGGTAGCCGGCTCGCCTACTAGGCAGCGCTTACCCATTCTCCTCTCTGCTCGCTCGCTCTTGCTGGCTCTCCAAGCATACCTCCTGCATTACAAGTAATGCAGCGGGTAGCCGGCTCGCCTCCTAGGCAGCGCTTAGCCGTTCTCCTCTCTGCTCGCTTGCGCTTGCTGGCTCTCCAAGCATACCTCCTGCATTACAAGTAATGCAGCGGGTAGCCGGCTCGCCTCCTAGGCAGCGCTTACCCATTCTCCTCTCTGCTCGCTCGCTCTTGCTGGCTCTCCAAGCATACCTCCTGCATTACAAGTAATGCAGCGGGTAGCCGGCTCGCCTCCTAGGCAGCGCTTAGCCGTTCTCCTATCTGCTCGCTCGCGCTTGCCGGCTCTCCAAGCATACCTCCTGCATTACAAGTAATGCAGCGGGTAGCCGGCTCGCCTCCTAGGCAGCGCTTAGCCGTTCTCCTATCTGCTCGCTCGCGCTTGCCGGCTCTCCAAGCATACCTCCTGCATTACAAGTAATGCAGCGGGTAGCCGGCTCGCCTTCTAGGCAGCGCTTACCCGTTCTCCTCTCTGCACGCTCGCTCTTGCTGGCTCTCCAAGCATACCTCCTGCATTACAAGTAATGCAGCGGGTAGCCGGCTCGCCTCCTAGGCAGCGCTTAGCCGTTCTCCTCTCTGCTCGCTCGCTCTTGCTGGCTCTCCAAGCATACCTCCTGCATTACAAGTAATGCAGCGGGTAGCCTGCTCGCCTTCTAGGCAGCGCTTACCCGTTCTCCTCTCTGCACGCTCGCTCTTGCTGGCTCTCCAAGCATACCTCCTGCATTACAAGTAATGCAGCGGGTAGCCGGCTCGCCTCCTAGGCAGCGCTTAGCCGTTCTCCTCTCTGCTCGCTCGCTCTTGCTGGCTCTCCAAGCATACCTCCTGCATTACAAGTAATGCAGCGGGTAGCCGGCTCGCCTCCTAGGCAGCGCTTAGCCGTTCTCCTCTCTGCTCGCTCGCGCTTGCTGGCTCTCCAAGCATACCTCCTGCATTACAAGTAATGCAGCGGGTAGCCGGCTCGCCTCCTAGGCAGCGCTTAGCCGTTCTCCTATCTGCTCGCTCGCGCTTGCCGGCTCTCCAAGCATACCTCCTGCATTACAAGTAATGCAGCGGGTAGCCGGCTCGCCTCCTAGGCAGCGCTTAGCCGTTCTCCTCTCTGCTCGCTCGCGCTTGCTGGCTCTCCAAGCATACCTCCTGCATTACAAGTAATGCAGCGGGTAGCCGGCTCGCCTCCTAGGCAGCGCTTACCCATTCTCCTCTCTGCTCGCTCGCGCTTGCTGGCTCTCCAAGCATACCTCCTGCATTACAAGTAATGCAGCGGGTAGCCGGCTCGCCTCCTAGGCAGCGCTTAGCCGTTCTCCTCTCTGCTCGCTCGCTCTTGCTGGCTCTCCAAGCATACCTCCTGCATTACAAGTAATGCAGCGGGTAGCCGGCTCGCCTCCTAGGCAGCGCTTACCCGTTCTCCTCTCTGCACGCTCGCTCTTGCTGGCTCTCCAAGCATACCTCCTGCATTACAAGTAATGCAGCGGGTAGCCGGCTCGCCTCCTAGGCAGCGCTTACCCATTCTCCTCTCTGCACGCTCGCTCTTGCTAGCTCTCCAAGCATACCTCCTGCATTACAAGTAATGCAGCGGGTAGCCGGCTCGCCTCCTAGGCAGCGCTTAGCCGTTCTCCTCTCTGCTCGCTCGCGCTTGCTGGCTCTCCAAGCATACCTCCTGCATTACAAGTAATGCAGCGGGTAGCCGGCTCGCCTTCTAGGCAGCGCTTACCCGTTCTCCTCTCTGCACGCTCGCTCTTGCTGGCTCTCCAAGCATACCTCCTGCATTACAAGTAATGCAGCGGGTAGCCGGCTCGCCTTCTACGCAGCGCTTACCCGTTCTCCTCTCTGCACGCTCGCTCTTGCTGACTCTCCAAGCATACCTCCTGCATTACAAGTAATGCAGCGGGTAGCCGGCTCGCCTCCTAGGCAGCGCTTACCCATTCTCCTCTCTGCACGCTCGCTCTTGCTGGCTCTCCAAGCATACCTCCTGCATTACAAGTAATGCAGCGGGTAGCCGGCTCGCCTCCTAGGCAGCGCTTAGCCGTTCTCCTATCTGCTCGCTCGCGCTTGCTGGATCTCCAAGCATACCTCCTGCATTACAAGTAATGCAGCGGGTAGCCGGCTCGCCTCCAAGGCAGCGCTTAGCCGTTCTCCTCTATGCTCGCTTGCGCTTGCTGGCTCTCCAAGCATACCTCCTGCATTACAAGTAATGCAGCGGGTAGCCGGCTCGCCTCCTAGGCAGCGCTTACCCATTCTCCTCTCTGCTCGCTCGCTCTTGCTGGCTCTCCAAGCATACCTCCTGCATTACAAGTAATGCAGCGGGTAGCCAGCTCGCCTCCTAGGCAGCGCTTAGCAGTTCTCCTATCTGCTCGCTCGCGCTTGCCGGCTCTCCAAGCATACCTCCTGCATTACAAGTAATGCAGTGGGTAGCCGGCTCGCCTCCTAGGCAGCGCTTAGCCGTTCTCCTATCTGCTCGCTCGCGCTTGCCGGCTCTCCAAGCATACCTCCTGCATTACAAGTAATGCAGCGGGTAGCCGGCTCGCCTCCTAGGCAGCGCTTACCCGTTTTCCTCTCTGCACGCTCGCTCTTGCTGACTCTCCAAGCATACCTCCTGCATTACAAGTAATGCAGCGGGTAGCCGGCTCGCCTCCTAGGCAGCGCTTGGCCGTTCTCCTCTCTGCTCGCTCGCTCTTGCTGGCTCTCCAAGCATACCTCCTGCATTACAAGTAATGCAGCGGGTAGCCTGCTCGCCTTCTAGGCTGCGCTTACCCGTTCTCCTCTCTGCACGCTCGCTCTTGCTGGCTCTCCAAGCATACCTCCTGCATTACAAGTAATGCAGCGGGTAGCCTGCTCGCCTCCTAAGCAGCGCTTAGCCGTTCTCCTCTCTGCTCGCTCGCTCTTGCTGGCTCTCCAAGCATACCTCCTGCATTACAAGTAATGCAGCGGGTAACCGGCTCGCCTCCTAGGCAGCGCTTAGCCGTTCTCCTCTCTGCTCGCTCGCGCTTGCTGGCTCTCCAAGCATACCTCCTGCATTACAATTAATGCAGCGGGTAGCCGGCTCGCCTCCTAGGCAGCGCTTTGCCGTTCTCCTATCTGCTCGCTCGCGCTTGCCGGCTCTCCAAGCATACCTCCTGCATTACAAGTAATGCAGCGGGTAACCGGCTCGCCTCCTAGGCAGCGCTTAGCCGTTCTCCTCTCTGCTCGCTTGCGCTTGCTGGCTCTCCAAGCATACCTCCTGCATTACAAGTAATGCAGCGGGTAGCCGGCTCGCCTCCTAGGCAGCGCTTACCCATTCTCCTCTCTGCTCGCTCGCGCTTGCTGGCTCTCCAAGCATACCTCCTGCATTACAAGTAATGCAGCGGGTAGCCGGCTCGCCTCCTAGGCAGCGCTTAGCCGTTCTCCTATCTGCTCGCTCGCGCTTGCCGGCTCTCCAAGCATACCTCCTGCATTACAAGTAATGCAGCGGGTAGCCGGCTCGCCTTCTAGGCAGCGCTTACCCGTTCTCCTCTCTGCACGCTGGCTCTTGCTGGCTCTCCAAGCATACCTCCTGCATTACAAGTAATGCAGCGGGTAGCCGGCTCGCCTTCTAGGCAGCGCTTACCAGTTCTCCTCTCTTCACGATCGCTCTTGCTGGCTCTCCAAGCATACCTCCTGCATTACAAGTAATGCAGCGGTTAGCCGACTCGCCTTCTAGGCAGCGCTTAGCCGTTCTCCTCTCTGCTCGCTCGCGCTTGTTGGCTCTCCAAGCATACCTCCTGCATTACAAGTAATGCAGCGGGTAGCCGGTTCGCCTTCTACGCAGCGCTTACCCGTTCTCCTCTCTGCACGCTCGCTCTTGCTGGCTCTCCAAGCATACCTCCTGCATTACAAGTAATGCAGCGGGTAGCCGGCTCGCCTCCTAGGCAGCGCTTAGCCGTTCTTCTCTCTGCTCGCTCGCTCTTGCTGGCTCTCCAAGCATACCTCCTGCATTACAAGTAATGCAGCGGGTAGCCGGCTCGCCTTCTACGCAGCGCTTACCCGTTCTCCTCTCTGCACGCTCGCTCTTGCTGGCTCTCCAAGCATACCTCCTGCATTACAAGTAATGCAGCGGGTAGCCGGCTCGCCTCCTAGGCAGCGCTTAGCCGTTCTTCTGTCTGCTCGCTCGCTCTTGCTGGCTCTCCAAGCATACCTCCTGCATTACAAGTAATGCAGCGGGTAACCGGCTCGCCTTCTAGGCAGCGCTTACCCGTTCTCCTCTCTGCACGCTCGCTCTTGCTGGCTCTCCAAGCATACCTCCTGCATTACAAGTATAAGAACCGCACGCTGTACGCTTTATTAGATATATATTTATATAATCCACTTAGTACTGCTCGCTGCTGTAGGTCAACTAGAACTAACTTTATATTCGAACTGCCTGGAACCTCTGAACATTGTGTGACGTATATTTCACAGGTTCCTACAACAAGTAATGCAGCGGGTAGCCGGCTCGCCTCCTAGGCAGCGCTTACCCATTCTCCTCTCTGCTCGCTCGCTCTTGCTGGCTCTCCAAGCATACCTCCTGCATTACAAGTAATGCAGCGGGTAACCGGCTCGCCTCCTAGGCAGCGCTTAGCCGTTCTCCTCTCTCCTCGCTTGCGCTTGCTGGCTCTCCAAGCATACCTCCTGCATTACAAGTAATGCAGCGGGTAGCCGGCTCGGCTCCTAGGCAGCGCTTACCCGTTTTCCTCTCTGCACGCTCGCTCTTGCTGGCTCTCCAAGCATACCTCCTGCATTACAAGTAATGCAGCGGGTAACCGGCTCGCCTCCTAGGCAGCGCTTAGCCGTTCTCCTTTCTGCTCGCTCGCGCTTGCTGGCTCTTCAAGCATACCTCCTGCATTACAAGTAATGCAGCGGGTAGCCGGCTCGCCTTCTACGCAGCGCTTAGCCGTTCTCCTATCTGCTCGCTCGCGCTTGCCGGCTCTCCAAGCATACCTCCTGCATTACAAGTAATGCAGCGGGTAGCCGGCTCGCCTCCTAGGCAGCGCTTTGCCGTTCTCCTCTCTGCTCGCTCGCGCTTTCTGGCTCTCCAAGCATACCTCCTGCATTACAAGTAATGCAGCGGGTAGCCGGCTCGCCTTCTAGGCAGCGCTTACCCGTTCTCCTCTCTGCACGCTCGCTCTTGCTGGCTCTCCAAGCATACCTCCTGCATTACAAGTAATGCAGCGGGTAGCCGGCTCGCCTCATTGGCAGCGCTTAGCCGTTCTCCTCTCTCCTCGCTTGCGCTTGCTGGCTCTCCAAGCATACCTCCTGCATTACAAGTAATGCAGCGGGTAGCCGGCTCGCCTCCTAAGCAGCGCTTACCCATTCTCCTCTCTGCTCGCTCGCTCTTGCTGGCTCTCCAAGCATACCTCCTGCATTACAAGTAATGCAGCGGGTAGCCGGCTCGCCTCCTAGGCAGCGCTTAGCCGTTCTCCTATCTGCTCGCTCGCGCATTACATTACCTCCTGTATTACAAGTAATGCAGCGGGTAGCCTGCTCGCCTTCTAGGCAGCGCTTACCCGTTCTCCTCTCTGCACGCTCGCTCTTGCTGGCTCTCCAAGCATACCTCCTGCATTACAAGTAATGCAGCGGGTAGCCGGCTCGCCTCCTAGGCAGCGCTTAGCCGTTCTCCTCTCTGCTCGCTCGCTCTTGCTGGCTCTCCAAGCATACCTCCTGCATTACAAGTAATGCAGTGGGTAGCCGGCTCGCCTTCTACGCAGCGCTTACCCGTTCTCCTCTCTGCTCGCTCGCTCTTGCTGGCTCTCCAAGCATACCTCCTGCATTACAAGTAATGCTGCGGGTAGCCGGCTCGCCTCCTAGGCAGCGCTTAGCCGTTCTCCTCTCTGCTCGCTTGCGCTTGCTGGCTCTCCAAGCATACCTCCTGCATTACAAGTAATGCAGCGGGTAGCCGGCACGCCTCCTAGGCAGCGCTTACCCGTTCTCCCGCTTACCCGTTCTCTCTTACCCGTTTGCTCGTTAGAGGGTTCTATGGGAGCTATAGGTTATAGTCAGCCGATGTGGCCAATTTTTTTATAGTATATTTAAATTATTTTTTTAGATTTTTAGATTTCATAACGATATCTCTACTAGAAGTATTTATGGCCGCAATTGTGCACTCGCAAGCAGCGCAGCGATTTTTTACGCTCAGCCCGGCAAGACCGTCTGTAGACGGTCAAAAGTTTTTTCCACCTGGCGGGCGTTCTAATCAATATTTTGGGATGAAATTCAAAACTTAAGCTTTTGTCGACAATATTTACCACAAAAAAAAATCCCAACTTCGTACGACCATTATTTCGAGTTTGCCCGTTAGAGGGTTAATTCAAATGTATATGTTGTTTAACAAAATTTTTAGTCTAGTTCCGAAGTTTAACTGTTTAACAACGTAAGAAATACTATTTGTACACTTTGACCAGAGTTTGACCATTTGTGTATAGTAAATAGTAAATATAATGTAGCGTAAATGATATATCGGGATATTATTATATGTCGCATAGCATACTACTACTTACATATACATCAAAATTAAAAAAATAAATTTAAAAAAAAAAAAAACTTTAATTAATCATAATTCTTTTAATAATGGACCGATATAATTGAAATTTGCAAAATTGGTAGATATTAATCATTTCCACAGTTCGTAGAAGAAAGAATTTATTATAAATAGATTTATATGTCTTAAATTTGTCAATGTATTATATTTATGGCCATTATTCGCGGTAGGTGCATGGCATCCAAAAATTGAAATAAACTTGTTCTGCGTATTGTATACACCTTTAACAAATTACCAAAACGGCTGCTCTAGATCTTATAGTTGCTGAGAAGGACGCGTTCATACAGACGGACAGACGGACAGACAGACAGACAGGGCTAAATCAACTCGGCTCGTTCTCCTGATCAAGAATATACAGTAGAATCCGGTTATAGCGACATTCAAGGGACCGACGATTTTACGTCGTTATATCCGGCAGACGCACTATCCGAAAGGAGCAAAAAAAAATTTTTTTTTTATTTTATGGATGCCATGTTCGTAATAGGTTTTAAAATAAAACAAATTAATTTTTTAATCAAAACAAAAAATTTAATACAATAGAATCCGGTTATAGCGACTTTCAAGGGGCCGACGATTTTACGTCGTTATATCCGGAAGACAAAATCCATAATTTTGTTTCTTTTTCGTATTGAAGAAACACAAAATCCATGATTTTGTTTGCTTCTTTTAGCATTGTTAAAGAAATCAAATTTTCCTCTTTAAAGTTTTTTTTTTTTGTTCGGCACGTCGCAATATCCGGTTGAATTGTGAAAAATCTCGTCGTTATAAGCGGTTTGTCGCTAAAAGCGGAGACGTTATAAGCGGAGGCCGTTTCATATAAGTTTGTATGGGGACCAACCAAACCATCGAGTTTTCGTCGCAATAACCGGACGGACGCTATAAGCGGCGTCGTTATAACCGGATTCTACTGTATATACTTTGTTGGGTCTACCACGCCTCCTTCTGCCTGTTACATACATTCTGACAAAGTTAATAACCCTGTATTTCCCATTTTCCAATGGGTACAGGGTATAAAAATCGTTTCGGGCCAGGCTGCCAGGCACGGAAAATAACAGTAAACAACTTTAATATCCATTTCAATTTGAGTACTTGAATTTAAGTTTTATAATGGTTTTTAATAATTTACTTTGCACTTGCTGCTTGGCCTATGGGACAGACCACTGTGGAGCTGAGGAATGCCTGTCTTCAGCAGGCTTACAGCTGGCGCCGCAGAAGACTGAGGCTGTACTCATCAGCAGCCGCAGAAAAGTAGAGACGGCCCGAATCACGATCGGGAGCACCACGATCCACTCTAAGAGGGCTATCAAATACTTTCGTACGCTAACGCTAAAGCGGCTGCCATCTGCAACTCGCTCTCCAAGATTATGATGAACACGAGACGCCTCAGACAGCACCGGCGAGTTCTTTTAAGCAGCGTTCACGTAAAGCGCTATCAACAAGGTCGTACGCCAGGGGAATATCTGCCACCCACAGGCTAGGCGCATTGCGCATAATAAGCGCATTCCGGACGATCTCAGACGACGCGGCACTCACGATCTCTGGTATACCCCAATCGACCGGCTGGTTGAGGACGCACTGCGGCCTTCAGCGAATCTCGGACGAGAGAGAGATCAAGAGAGATCACCATCCAAGCGCGGCAAGCAAGATGGGATGCATCCCTAAAAGGATATTCTGATATTCTTCCATGGGTTAGCAGGAAGCACGGACAGGTCAATTTCTACATGACCCAACTGCTCAGTGGGCACGGCTGTTTCCGTGCTTACCTGTACAGATTTGGTCACGAGCCTTCACCTGAATGTCTGTGGTGTGTAAATTTGCGTCCACACTGCTCATCAAACTACGTGCAGCGGAAAGAGAGAGGAATGACCCGAGGGAGTAAGCGGAGCACCAGCTTCAGTAAAGCAATGCTCAGCGGCCGTCCCACTGAAGCCTGCAAAGCCTTCTCTCTCCAATACCTCCCAATGTTGTTATTTAGAATATATACTCTCTTTTATTATATTCAACTATCCTGAAAAGCGTATTGAAATCAGTTGATAACCACAGGAGTTATTAGCGAAACAATATTGCAGGCGGCAACTCGCTCGCCCTCTAGCAGCGCGGCCGTTTAAGCTGGCACACATAACAAAGTAAGAAGAAGAAGACGTTTTGTATGACAGTTTTATATAATTATGTTCAAAATATGGGGTACAGGGTATTCTACAGTCGGGCCCGACCGACTGATCTGCCCCGTCCAAATTTTTTACTATCGTCTCTTAAAAGTGCACAGTCACGTCAAATTCGACACCCAACCATTGGAACATACATATGTACATACTACATACAACCACTTCTACAATAAAAACTCTTATTTTAAAATAAATATATCACACATTAACTTTAAAACTACACAACAAAAAGTGTCTTAATTTGTGAATGGTGCAGCTGCAAGTGTACAACCCCGCCCCCGACAAAACATGACGTATGTAGTGTAACAAAGTCAAAAATGAACAGTACCATCTTAAAAAGTCCTATGGACAATATACAAGAATCCTGTGAATCCGGCGATGAAGAGGTCGATATAAAAAATTGTTATCCCAAGCAGATGTAAATGATTTGGTTCGTGATTTGGAATTGCCAAAGGGAAAGGCTGAATTACTCGCGTCACGGTTTCAGCAGTTTGGTATGCTTTCTCCAGGTGTGAAAGTTACTTGTTACAGACATCGTAGTAAACGATTCGAGACTTCCTTTTCCAAAGAAGATGGAATTTCCTATTGTAATAACTTGATCAAGTATATAGTGCAAAAGAATGGCGATTGTTTGTAGATGGAAGTAAATATACTATAGTTTAAAAGCTGTACTGCTACATAATGAAAGCCAAAAACCGTCTATTCCACTTGCTCATGCAATTCAAATTAAGGAAACGTACAATGTGATGGCAAATTTGCCAAAGAAAATTAAATATAACGAGCACAATTGGAAAGTTTGCAGTGATATTAAAGTAGTGGCAATGCTAACTGGTTTGCAAGTAGGAAATACATCGAATCCATGTTTTCATTGCCTGTGGAATAGACGAGCACGATGTGAACACTACAACAAGAATCAGTGGGCACCCAGACAGATTCACGTTATTGATGAACATAATGTAAAATATCCAGAGTTGATACCAAAAAAAATATTATTCTTCCGCCTCTTCACATTAAGCTGGGTCTCATGAAAAACTTCGTTAAGTCGTTGGCATCAAATGACAAAGCTATGAGTCACCTCCACTATATATTGCTCGTTTACCAGAAGAGTGTCATAACTCAAAAAAGTGCGTTTCGAGATAAACGCGTTTAAAGTTTTCAAGCGCCGTGTATCTCCATACAAGATGGAGCGACATATTCTCTTCTCACGCTGTGTGTATTGAAGACAGGATAATGAAATTTTGACACAAGATAGATTAATATCCAACGAACATTACTGCATCATTAACTCAAAAATCACGTTTTTTGAGTTATGACACTCTTCTGGTAAACGAGCGATATATGTATACAGTGCGCGAAATATGTAATTAGGACAACATGTTTTTAACTATAACAAATGAACCGTTTTATAGAAGTTTCAAAACCAAATTTTTTATAATCTCAAAGAATGTTGTAATATGCATATATCGAGAGTACACTGTACTCAATCAATAAGAGCAGCAACACATTGTTGCATTAAATACAAACATATAAACCAACTCAAGTGAGCGTGTAATATGATCGCACACTTATGAGTTCGTTTATGCTTATGCTGCGTCAGCATTCTCACGCTGACCACATGCGCACATACATATTTACATATGTGCATAACACTCTCTCTCTCTTTATATAAGCATATAAGCAAAATGTATGAAGCAGCTCCGCTGCTTAGGCTTAAGTTGATATTTCAATAAAGCATTCTATAAACCAAATCCAAACGGCACAGACGTGCCCGTGTTTCTTAAATCATAACTACAAAAGCTTAGAGGAGTTATTACATGGCGACCGTGACATAGGTCACCCGGACCTATCAGCAGCAGCAACAGCAGCAACACATGCAACAGCAGCAGCAGCAGCATCAGCAACAGCAGTAACACATGCAACAGCAGCAGCAGCAGCAGCAGCAGCATTAGCAACAGCAGCAACACATGCAGCAGCATCAGCAACAGCAGCAGTGACATCAGCAGCAGTAAACTAGACATGGTCGGTTTACTAGCAGCAGCCAGCAAGCCTACAACGGAAAAACAAAAATATCTGAGTGAGTAGAGTGATGATGGGCAAGAATAAGGGGGGGATTGCAGAGCAAATTAAAAAGAGAATAGCGCACATTAGATGGCTACTCTTTAGCATCTGCACCCTGCACCCGCCTGGTCGACAGCCAGCAAATTACAAGCTGAGCTGGACCACCTAATCAAATGACAAAAAGCCCAACCACCCTCACTTCAGATACATTAAAATGCCAAATAACATAACTTGTAACATACATAAAACCCCCAGAAAACTGCCAAAACTGGAGCACATGATGACCAGCACCGGCGCCCCACAAAAATAGAAGCCTGTGCAGCCAGCATCGGCGCACCAAACAAGAAGTAAGTACGAGAGGCAATCCGCCCCTTGTACCAACGGTGGACAAGAAGCAAGTACGAGAGGCAATCCGCCGCTCGTACCAACGTTGGAAAAACACCAAGGGTGGAGCTGTAATATTTAAAAAAAATAATAATATTAATACTTTGCACTGCGATGCAAAAATTTTTTCAAGTGCACTACGCTGCACGTTTTTTTATTAAATTTAAACAAAAATTGTAATGCCCGACGACAATTGAGTCGACCGGCAAGAAGATTGGCCCGCAAAGCCATTCGAAAACATTAGGCAGGAAAATGATGTAATTTTTTTTTTTAAAACAAAATATAATATCTTTGAAAATTAGGTCTTTAGAGACAAATTCAGAGATAATAAGATAATTAAACATAGAGACAAATACAATAAGTAAATTCGACAACGATAATAAAATATTAAATATTGTTAATAAAAACCCAAACATGGGCTTAGTAGACGTTAAGACAGTGGATTCCACTGCTAACGTCATTAATAAAGTAGAACCAAACACTATTGATTTGGATCTAATAAATTTAATGCTTGTAATTATTGTTGTTATAATGTGTGCTAATTGCTTTTACAAATTGTACAAGCTACATAATAAATGTCTTAAACAAAAATACATGAGCCAAGCCAACGACTTGGACAAAATTTAAAAAAAAAAAAAGAGCTTGTATAAGTTGCAGAAACAAATGGGACAAAACAACAAATAAAAAAAAAATATTTTTAATAATTATATTTCTGCACATTTGATACAAAAGAACACTCTAAAAAAAAATATAATATTCCGAAACTAACTATAAATATGCATTATCTTGGGTATTTAGAACAGGTCCTAAGGTCAGACCCACTTTTTAAATATCGTGCACTATCCATTTTGCACAGACATACAGGTTTCCTTGAAATCGATGAATTCGAAAGAGAATACAGCTATACATATTACCATTCTAGTTATTTAGGCCCATTTCCGTTTGATGACTATAATATAAAAGGCATAATATTAAATACATTGCCAAAAGTATACTTAATACAAGAATTATATTCACATCCACTACAGGGTTCTTGGATGGAAATAAAAATCAAATTGCTAAGATAGAGAATTATGGAATGGAATGAATTAGCTAAACAAATTAACGATTCAAAACGAATATTTGAAAAATCCTATAAGTGTGTTAATAAGAACGCACCTATCAGGGTTGAAACGCTAATTCACCATATAAATATAGTTCTATTCAACTATAATCATATAGTTCAACTATATTTAAGCAAACATAATAAATTAACCGAAATACATCTGGGCATTTCCACAGTGTCGTTCCAGCCATTCGTACGCGTTTAAAGTAAAATAACTGTAAAAAGGAAGCAATTTTTTTTTTTCTGAAATGCTTAACATATAGCATTTAATTAACTCTTTCATTGGTGGAAAGATTGATTTTGGGTAACTTTTCATTTTTAAGAAAATTGAAAAATTCAAGTCATTTCATGCGTGACTAAAATGGTAGTGGCATTTGAGGTCAACCAATTCAATCGCCAATTTCAGCGAATCCAGTGGCAATATTTTAATGCAACAAATTTTAAACTCTTGTGCAATGATGCCTCTTCAAAATGATTATGTTTTTTTTTCAAAGATGACTTGCATTTTTTTTTAATTCAATTTAAAAAAATTTCAAGCGTGACATTTCATACGGACATTTTTTTTTTATCACTATTTGTATGTTATTGTATGTTATTGCCATTGCTGGCAATGGAAAATAATAAAGAACAAATTGTAAAAATCGTTTTAAATCAACAAAAATAGTAAATTTATTCATTTGTATACAACTGAAAACTTAATAAATATGTTATAACATTTTTGTGTTTTTTTTTAATTGAAAAGAGATTAATTTACATGTAAATAATGAAGAAAAATATAATTATAATAAATTTATGTATATATTACAACAATGTATCGTTATTTTTGCATATTAATGAATTCCTTAAATACGAAATAGAGCTTCTTGCAAGGAATAAGCGGTCCTCGCTGCTTTTACCTCTTGGTTATTGGAGGAAAAAAAATGAAAATTAGATATACCCGGTATACTCTTCACCTCTTTCCATTTTTCGTCTAAGTTATATTCAACAATATCTTTGTTAATTTGTTCTGATGACATAAATAATAGTTTTACACCATTTATATATTGGAGTGCACACTGATAAAACGAGAATGCATTAGGTAAAACAATACATCTGGATTTTGTCATCTGCCAAACTTTTCGTTTTATTACCGCTCCAACTCCATCAACAGCTCCTTTTCCATGTGAGCTAGCAAAAAAATTCCACTCCAATGTAGGACATCCTATTAATTGTGCTATATCAGCTAGGCTTGATAAGATGAATTTGTTTTTAAACTGGGAACAGCAGCCATCAGAAAAAATAAATATTTTTGTAAAGCTCCCCCCATATGATTTCTTAATATCTCTCAAAATCTCCATCAAAAAAACAAAAACGTCGTGCTTATTGTGGGTTAACTTGTCACTTATAACAGCAAACGACTTTTTAACGCCAGCAAGCCATGCGACACAAGTAAAAATGGATACCTGCTGATAGCTGAAATGAGCACTTTGTATCTCATTTTGACTTGTGAGCCTATAATTTTCGGCAAAATCAATTTGAATTGCCAATTCAGTTGATTTCAAATTTTCTTTGGTTTCATCAAAATATTTTTGCTGGGCTCTTTTTACAAAAAAATGCTTTTTAAAAGAGGGCAATGCCATTTCCAAATCAACAATAAGATCCGATAGAGTTGCATCGGTTGTGGAAAGGGCCATGGTATTATTAATTTTGCGCCAATTCTGCCAACTTACTTCATCATTCATATTATGTAAATATGAGAGAGGAATAAGTTGGTATCTCAAATCGGTTAAGCACTTCTTGCAATTGCTTGTCATGCATTTTTCACTAAGAATATTGCAGCAAACAGTTTTTAGAAAGCTTTCGAAATTGCTGGGAAAAGATGGCATGATTTTTGCACAGCTTTCCAGCAAATAACCAAAGTTTGCATGGTATATGCAAACACACATATTGTGTGGCATTTTGCTCATTAATTGTACATGACGTGGTCGCATTTTAAAAAAATAAGATTTACTGAGTTTTTCAGTGGGATGTTCTTTTTTAAACAGCTCATATGCTTCACTTACTGTCATGATCATAAAACGTTTAGCAACTATATTGCCTGCTATCAAAAGTGTGTCCCTTTTTCCTGAGGCCTGGACACTAATATTTTCGTTAATATAAAACTCTTTAATTGAGTCATCTAAGTTTTTTTGCAGTGTATTTTGTGAATCACTTGTCTCAATATTTTTTTGATGAATTTTTTTAAATTTGTTTAACAAAATTTCAAGTACTTTTACTTTATTTTCTAAATCTGTAGGTAAAGCATTCTCAACCTTTTTTACAGCTTTCCCCAAGGTTTGCTTGCATTTGAACGGACATATATTATTTAAAGCAGCTCGATTTTCTGCATTTTTTTGTTCTGCAAGCTTCTGTCGAGATTTTCTCTTACGTATGCGTTCCAGCTGCCTCCTGTGTTCTAGCATTTCATTATTTCCATCCGCTTTACATTTCAGCCTATAGTTCCGCGATCTTTCCTTGTTTTTGAGTTTAACAATTTCCCATTTTATTGGATCTTTCTTCGCTTTTTCTCTCCACCGTTTGCAAGCTTCTCTTCCTTTTTCGCTCATCTACATTTAAATAATTAACAATTTTACGTTTATAAAAAAAAATTTTTTTTTGGATTACTTACGATTTCATATGGACCAAACTTTAAATATTCACCAAAAATACAAAAAAATAGTTTTTTCCAAAATTCTTTTTAATTTGGATTGCACACACAAACTCTGTTTGTAAAAAAAAATTTGATGCAATTCGAGCAAGTAATTTGGACGTACTGATACGAAATGTTGTTTTTCAATTTCATACGGACATTGCAGCAAGCGATAACGCAAATCAATATTTTACCGTAATTGGTAATCGCATATTTCCTTTTGCGCTCTCTTTCGACTCTTTGATGCTCGGAGTGATTTTAGAAAGCAAAAGACAAAGCATAATGTTTCTGTTCTTGAAGTTGTTATCAAAACAAAACATACCCTAAAAACATCATAATGACAACAGATGCGTTTGCGCGACTTTGCATTCGAATATTTTGAAAACTGTAATCGATAAATTCAAAATTTTTTCAAATTTGTTAAATTTGAATATTTCTTAATGCAACCACGTTAAAAAAATTCATTTTCAAGAACTTTTAATTTTTTGGCCGTGGTGGACCTTTCTGTGGAAATGCCCATCTGTCATTTGCACTAAATTAATAGACCCTTTTACTTTTTTAAAGTACAGGGTCTAAAAATAGTTTAAATCGCAGTAACATCCAGGAAATATACTTTACCCCTAGTTGAAATACCGTTATTTTGGTGAAAGCAACGCAGAAAAAGACGATGAATAATAAATTTAATTAAAACTAAACAACAACACATTTTTACACAAACACTTTTCAAAATTAAAGTTTTTACCATTTTTAACAATATTCATATTGTTTTTTATTTAAACACAGCAATTAATATTTTTTTTTTTAATTTTATAAATGCAGAGCAAAATCCAAGCGTCTGTACTGCGCATTAAACGAGCTTTAATTGCATTTCTTTTGAAGTCATTCGTGACTAGAGCGAATGGAATAGAGTAAAAACTAATTTACCGTTTAATTGCTGGTTCTTTTACAAAATAGGGTTGCCACTTTTGAAGTCAAAATTCGAAATTTTGATTTTTTATTTTTGGCCTATGAAATCGTCCACCGTGTATGGGAGGTAAGTGTATGTTTTGTCTTGTCGGTTTTGGGGTCGATGTTGTTGGCCACGGCTCCACTCGTTCGTTCAAAATGCGTGTGTTTACGGAGTCGTTTCTGAACCCTGTCGCAGTCGGTTCTTCTGCTGCCTGTTCTATGGTGATTTCTGCTGGTTCCATTCTTGGCAGTGGCGATAGCCTAGTGTGTACCCTTGCCAACTCTGCCAATCGTAGCCCGTGATCTACTCCATTTTCGTTTTCCGCAACCCATTCTCCAAATTGCCTTCTCATTGTGTCTACTGTGCCGCATATCTTCACGTTCATTTCTTCCGCGTACTTGAGGAGTTCCTCCCTCTTGAGGTTCTAAACCCATACATGTACCATTTTGTTTCTTGTTTTATATTTCGATGATCACAAAAAAAAAATTTCCCACTTTTCTGTGTATATTTCTTTACACACAAAAGAAAATTTCACTTTTCTGTGTATATTTATTGCGCAAGGCCCCACGTTGGGCGCCAGTTGTAACAAACCTTATTTTTGGCCGATTTATGCCTTGGCTAACTTCAGCTGGATGAGCTCGTACAACAAATTTATAATTTGAAGCACTTGCGCTAATAAATAAGAACACTTTGTTTTATTTGAAATGCTCACAATCTTAGTTTGCCTTTATTGTATCGTTTCTCTTTACATTTATCGTATTTGACCGTTTCGCTTATTTCTGCCCTGTACTTGGCTGCTACTCGCACTTTCAGCACCGTTTGGCACGAACCCTGACACGTAAAATGGCCGCCAAGAAAACTCTGATTCGCTTGACACTCGTCAAGCCACGTACAGATCTCGTTGGTATTACGCTCGTGCACTCACTGCTACTGTTCGCTTACGCCAATTATCACTGATTTAGGCTCTGACGATATGTTAACTTCCGACTTTTAACGCTCGCGGACACTCGCTTTGATCCTCGCTTTCACTTCAACTGACGCCCTCAGCTGCTGCCGCTCCTTTTATAAGCCGTTGACAGGCCCCGCTTTGCGTCTTCGGCCCCTTCGTGTCATGGCCCGTTGTTCCATTTCCAGTGTTCCTGCTCGCTCAGCAGGCCCCGCTTGGGTCGTTGGCCTTTACGCCCCGTTCCGTTTTCATCGTTCCGCTTTCTCGACGCTTCGGCAAGGCCCCGCTTGGCGTTGTCGGTTGTTGGTAACTTTCTTAGCGCCAACGGTTAATATCTCCGCATAGCAACAGCGAGTTTTACTTTCGCTTGGCTGTTGCTGGTAACTTTCTATAGTTGGCAGCAACGGTTCTTTTAACCTCTTTTATATGTGCTGCTTGTCTATGTTATAATTCTTATTATTATTAAATATTATCATTATTGAAATTATTAATATATTTATTATTATTATTGTATTTATTATAAATATTATTAATTATTAATATTGACTATTACTATATTTATTATTCATTATTACTTATTATTATTATAAATATTGTTGTGAGAACATATATGCGTCTATATCTGTTCTCACAATATATTGAATATTAAAAACTTGGATTTATTTATACCAAAAACCATACCCCACGGACTTTGACCGCCTACTACATTTTCAATGAGTTTTACGGTGTAATTGCTGTCCTGGCCAACAAACTCTCAGAGCCTATGTCGGATTTATCAATGGTCGAGATGTTGAGAACAAATCTTTTGTCGGAAATTCAGCATAAAATACTCTATGAGCCCGCGGCGACTGTTAAAGCGCTACGCCATTTAGTTCGCACTCGCGAAATTTTCATGCAATCTGTTTCCAAGCCGAAACCAACAAATTTTGTTTTACGCCCATCGCCTAGACGACAGTTGGTTTGTCATTTATGAAGCAGAATCTGATATTGTCGTCGAAAACGAATGCAGAGAGGATGTGGAGCCCACATTGTTTTGCTTTGGTTGCGGCAAACGGGACACTTAAGCCTAGTTGCCCAGTTTGTTGTGCCACCCCTTCAAAACTCTATCCGCCTCGTGTACCACAGAAAGGTGCACGCAAACAGATGGTCAACAAAGCGACCAATACGGATTAGTAGAGTCAAACGATTCTACAATTCCACCTGCTAGTTCCATTTACCCAGATTTATCTTTCAAGATTTAAAGCGGTATGGTCAAGACACCACAGACGAATGCCCGTATTGTGGAGCAAACACATCTGAAGATGCCTTCCACGTCATATTCGTCTGTGGAAGATTCAACGCGGAGCGACTACGGCTGGAGCAGATCCTGGGGCAACCAGTTTCCACTATATACCTAGTTAATGGTATGCTGGCCTCCCAGGAGAAGTGGGATTGTGCCTCAAATTTTGCGAAGGATGTGATGGCATCACTGAGGAGCGCTGAGCGGGCTAGAAGATTGGCGCAATAGATTGAGGATGTTGCAAAGAATATGTGAAGCAATGCTTCACTGCAGTACCACAGATTCTAGCAACATCCTCTCCACGTCTATAATTTATTTATTGTATTATTATTATTATTATATTATTATTATATTGAAGAATAAATGAATTTAAAAAAAAATCTTTCAACAACAAAGTTGAATCAACTGCTTTTCATAAAAATCGTTCCAAATATCGTCGAGTTGCTTTTAGAAAGAGATACAAGACAGAAAGAAAGTTGCTTTTATCTACTATAGTTGAAGTGCCTCAAGATTTGCGTCCTCTCGCCCAAGTAGTGCTTTTTGGCAAAACAATATCGGGTCTAATGGACTCGAGCGCTTCGGTTAGTTGTATTGGAGGCAATTTTGCAGCAGAACTTCTTTCTAGCGAGAACTTATTTTAAAGCCTTTTACCTCTATAGTAAAAACTGCTGATGGTTAAGGCCAAAATATTGTTGGCAAAGTATCTACCGAAATCTCTTATAGAGGAGACACAAAAAAATTCAGTTTCTACTTAGTGTAGTACTTGGTTAGTGTAACGGTCGCGAACAAGCTAAATAAAAAAAGCTCGCGCTGCGCGCTCGCAAATACAGTATAAAATGTATTTAAATATTTTACATATAATTGAATTTATTTATATTTTGTGTTGATTAACCGATTTCAATGCGCTTTTCGAGATAGTTAAATATAATAGAAGAGAGTTTGTGTTCCAAATTACAACATTCTATGTTCAATATTACGCTTGCTATTTAACTAACTAACGTCAAATATTCAATCACACGCACAATTCAAGCGCCAAGCAACATGCTTGGTATTGCTGTCCCTCTCGCACGCTATATTACGTCGCTTATATCTCGTTTGTTTATAAACCGATTTCAATGCGCTTTTCAGGACAGTTAAATATAATATAAGAGAATATACATTAAACAATAACAACATCCTATGATTAATATTACGCTTGTTTCTGAACTTTTAAGTGCAACTATTGTGAAGCTTATATCTCCTGTGTTTCTTAACCGATTTCAATGCGCTTCTCAGGATAGTTAAATATAATACAAGAGAGCTTATGTTCCAAATAACAACCTTCTATGTTCAATATTACGCTTGTTATTCAACTTTTTATGTTCAAAAACACGAGGTTGTTTGTGTTTTATTGATTTTTGGGCGTCAACGGGGCGTGGCAGCCAATTTTCGAAATAAACTTGATCTGCGTAAGATAACTACCTATCTATAGCAACCAAAACGGCTTTTCTAGCTTTTGTAGTTTCCGAAATCGACGCGTTCATACAGACAGACGGACAGACAGACAGACGGACAGACAGACGGACATCGCTAAATCGACTCAGCTCGTCGCCCTGATCAAGAATATATATACTTTGTGGGGTCTGCCACGTCTCCTTCTGCCTGTTACATACATTCTGACAAAGTTATTAACCCTGTTTTTTCCCATTTTTCAAATGGGCACAGGGTATAAATATTTATTTTTCTTATGGAAACGATTTTAGAAAACATTTCAGTTAGCAGCAATTTAATATTTAATATATCGGAAAGATTTAATTGATAACGCCATCTAGCGGCAAGAAGTCGCAGTTTCCACATCTAACGCAAGAATGCGCTACATTGCGATACGGCAACGCTCAATTTCTCTCTTTCGCTCGTCCGTTTTGTTTAACGCTACAAAGGAAGCTACAAAATTGCTAGTCGCTTCTCACATAGGTTACTTAATACCTTGTTGCCAAGGGCTCAGCCTTTTCTTTCTGCACCTGCAACATACTGAACGTTCTTCTGAGACAGACTACAGTTTACAACATTTTCTTGGTTATAACACGTGAGCATAAATTAAATAATTATTTTTCAAAGTTATTTGCTGCAACAAGAAAATATTTTTTTTAGTGATTTCTAAAATTCATTCATCGTACAAGTCAATCGTGGAAAATATTTTTGCAAGCCTTTGTTTAAAAGGGTAAGAAAAACTAGAAAATTATTAAACGTTTTTTTTAATTAGTATTTTTTTTTTTGTTTAAATAGCACCTTTTATCGATTAGTAATTCGATTTAAATTCGCTAGAGGGCCCTATTCACCATCAGGAGGTTTGGAGAATTTCGGTGGAGATCAGTATACCGAAAACGCCGCTTGATACATACGCCCGCACTGGTATAGCTTGTGAAAATATAGGGACGGGGCAGGTCAGTGGGACGGAGGCTACAGTCGAACGTAACCGACAGTAGGAGACCCTTTACTTTGAGTATATGTACATACAAACACAATCAGACGCACTCACACTAAGCTACCCGCGTATGCAAGGCACACCACCCCCCCTCTGCCTAGTGCGGCGAATTGTCTGTGGCATATATTCGCTGTTTCTTATCCGATCGAAACAAAATTCACAGCGTCGATAGAGAATGTCATAAACTAGTTAAATACCAAATTACAAATCAATAGCTTTAAAACTGTTGCCACAGCAGCTTTTTGCGGTTTGCGGGGGAAGAGGGGGAGGTATCCAAAATCTAAAACAAACTCGTGCTGCTTACTGAATAGGGGAACCTGAATCCTGAATATGGTGTCTCTAGCTCTTATAGTTGCTGAGATCTAGGTGTTCATACAGACAGACAGACGGACAGACAGACAGACGGACAGACGGACAGACGGACATGGCTATATCGACTCGGCTTGTCGTCCTGATCAAGAATATATATACTTTGTGGGGTCTGCCACGCCTCCTTCTGGGTGTTACACACATTTCCACTTTGCACTAAACTAATAGACCCTTTTTACTTTTTTAAAGTAAAGGGTTCTAAATATAGGGACGGGGCAGATCAGTGGGACAGAGGCTACAGTCGGGCGTAACCGACCGTAGGAGACCCTTTACTTTGAGTATATGTACATACAAACACAATCAGACGCACACACACTAAGCTACCCGCGTATGCAAGGCACACCACCGCCCCTCTGCCTAGTGCGGCAAATTGTCCGTGGCATATGTTCGCCGTTTCTTATCCGATCGAAACAAAATTCACAGCGTCGATAGATAATGTCATAAACTAGTTCAATACCAAATTACAAATCAATAGCTGTAAAACTGCGGCTACAGCAGCTTTTTGCGGTTTGCGTGGGAAGGGGGGGAGGTATCCAAAATTTAAAACAAACTCGTGCTGCTTACTGAATAGGGGAACCTGAATCCCGAATATGGTGTTCCTAGCTCTTATAGTTGCTGAGATCTAGGTGTTCATACAGACGGACGGACAGACAGACAGACGGACAGACAGACAGACAGACAGACGGACAGACGGACATGGCTATATCGACTCGGCTTGTCGTCCTGATCAAGAATATATATACTTTGTGGGGTCTGCCACGCCTCCTTCTGGGTGTTACACACATTTCCACTTTGCACTAAACTAATAGACCCTTTTTACTTTTTTAAAGTAAAGGGTCTAAATAGGGTATCTGCCAAATATTATTGCATGGTAGGGTGGGTAGAGATCGTGTTAGTCGAATTCCAGCTTAGACTGCACAACCTCCTTCAACAATTTTTAACTCAACCCCTTTAGTTCAGTTTATTGTTAGATTTTTATACCCTGTGCCCATTTGAAAAATGGGAAAAACAGGGTTAATAACTTTGTGCGAATGTATGTAACAGCCAGAAGGAGGCGTGGCAGACCCCACAAAGTATATATATTCTTGATCAGGATGACGAGCTGAGTCGATATAGCCATGTCCGTCTGTCTGTCCGTCTGTGCGTCTGTCCGTCTGTCCGTCTATTTGAACGCGTCGATCTCAGCAACTATAATAGCTAGAAAAGCCGTTTTGGTCATTTCTGAAAGGTGTTTACAATACGCAGATCAAGTTTACTTCAAATCTTGGATGCCACTCCCCTTTCGCCCACAACGAGCATAAAAAGAATTCATTCGCCAATTTAAGAGACACAGATCGAGTTATATAAATTCTGTTTTCAGTTATTTGTAGGTCTATATTAGGCGCAGATAGGGTTTTTTTTCAAATTTTGGATGCCACGCCCCTTTTACGCCCTAATTCATAAAAACTGAATAACAAGCGTAATATTGAACATAGAACGTTGTTATTCGGTATATATACTCTCTTTATTATATAAAACTTTCCTGAGAAGCGCATTAAAATCGATCAATAAACACAGGAGTTATAGGCGAAACAATATTGCAGGCGTTGCACGCTCGCTAGCTAGCAGCGCGGCCAATTAAGCGGCACATATAGGAAACGTAGCAGAGAAAGCATTGCTGCTACGCTGCGTAAGACAGTTTTATAAAATTTTATAAAAAATATAGGGCACAGGGTATAAGACAGTCGGGCCCGTCCGACTGATCTGCTCCGCCCATTCTGGTTTTCTTGATGATTTTGTTAGTTTCAGAAAAGGACTCTATAACTTTCAAAATCTAAATTGTTCCGTTATAAAGCATAGCAAGAACCCCGCCGGCCGTAAAAGCTAGTATCGCCCGAGAGTCCAGCCCGCTTTACTTTATAATGCTTGGAAGTTACTTTGAACAATTTGGGAGAGATAATGCTATGTGATTTCGAATTGCGGAAGCTAGCGCTGTTAGACATTGTAGATTTTGTTTCGCCCAACGTGGGGCTTGTAGAGTTGACCTGGACCAAATAGCTCTTACAGATTATTGAAGCCCAACTCAGGGGCTAGTCGAATTTACTTCCAGTTTTTCAGAGCTGGGACACGCTAATGCGGAGTTGCGCGTTGACTTTTTTTCAGATTTTTGACGCCCAACATGTGGCATTGTCCCTCCTACATTAGCTGGAGATTTATATCTTGGAATCGACTTTTGGACCGTTTTTGACCTATTGCCTTTACACCTTTTGACACAGAATTTTAATATTTCGTCTCTTGAAGATCCAACTATGAGATTTCTGTCTAACGCACAATCATTTGTTTCCATCGTTTGCTAAACAAGGATTGGGCAGGACCTCTTCAATAACTCACGTGATAGATGTAGCCGATGCTAAGCCTATAAAGCAACGTCACTATGCTGTTTCACCGGCAACCGAGAAACTCATGTACGATGAGTTAGACCGAATGCTTGAACTGGGAGTGAGTTGTGTGAGTGAGTTGTGCTAGTGAAAAAGCCAGGTAAAGTTAGATTATGCATCGACAGCAGAAAAGTTAATACTGTCACCTTAAAAGATGCATACCCTATGCCTCTGATAGATGGAATCTTGCGTAGACTGCCTAAAGCCGAATTTATAAGTAGTTTGGACCTCAAAGATTCCTTCTGGCTTTACTATACCTGGACGACCATTGTATGAGTTTGTTGTCATGCCGTTCGGCCTAACGAACGCTCCTCATGCTATGTCACGACTTATGGACAAAATAGTACCAGCTCACTTACGTAATGAAGTTTTCATTTACTTAGACGACTTGCTAATTATTTTAGATTCATTTGAGCGTCAATTAGAAGTCCTTTTGATTGTTGCTTCTCATTTAGCTCGAGCCAATCTCACGATTAACGTAGAGAAAATTTGCCGACGTGAGGTTAAATATTTAGGACATGTTATTGGAAATGGCAATATCAGTACAGATCCTGAAAAAATAGTAGCAGTCAAGAACTTTCCCACACCACGTTCTATCAAACAGGTGTAGGTTCCTTGGCATGACAGGGTGGTACAATAAGTTTATCAGGAATTATGCAGCCATTGCCTCGCCCATATCACACACTTTGAAAGCAAAGCGTAAATTTGAGTGGACTAAGGAAGCTGAACAGGCCTTTGAGTCTTCAAAAGCTCATATGTGCTCTGCACCGGTGTTGCATAGCCCAAATTTTAGTAATCCTTTTTCAATCCATTGCGATGCTAGCCATACAGGCTTGGGAGCTGTTTTGATGCAGACCAATAGCGACGGTGACGAAGTTCCGATTGCTTTTATGTCAAAAAAGCTTAATTGATGTCAGACGCAATATACAGTCGCAGAAAAGGAGTGCTATGCAGCGGTGTTAGCTGTAAAAAAAAGTTTAGGGCGTATGTCGAAGGATAAGAATTCACTGTAATTACTGATCATGCGTCATTAAAATGGCTCATGACACAGGCTGATTTAAGTTCGCGTTTAGCCAGATGGTTACTCAAGCTACAAGGATATCATTTTCAATACCTACACCGAAAGGGTAGCCAAAACATTGTACCGGATGCTCTTTCACAGACATTTACTGAAGATTTATCCTCTTTAATGTTAAATGATTCGATTGTCGATTTAGAATCTCCAGAATTTCAACCTTTAGACTACAATATCTTAAAAGACAGAATTCGATCAAATTGTTCAGTCCTGCCTGATTTGAAAATTGAAAATGAATACATTTTCCGACGTGCTGAGCATGCTGCAGACAGCAAAGTTGCTGATGATACTTGTTGGAAACTTTGGGTTCCTCAAACATTGGTATCATCTGCCCTTAAAGTGGTTCATGATGATGCTTTGCATGCACACGGTGGGATCAGTATGACCCTAGAAAAGCTTTGAAGGTATTATTTTTGGCCAAATATGGTTACAGATGTCAAAAATTATATAAATTCTTGCGGCATCTGTAAGTCCACAAAATATACTAATTTTACTATGAAGCCCTTGTTAGGTCACACTGGACAACTACAGCGTTTCTTCCAAAAGCTGTTTGTGGATTTTTTGGGTCCTTATCCGCGCAGCAAGTCAGGAAATATAGGATTCTTTGTCGTATTAGATCAAATGTCAAAGTTTCCATTTTTAAAACCAATCAGAAAGTTTACCGCCGAGTCTGTCAAACGATACTTGGAAGAAGATTTGTTCCATTGTTTTGGAATTCCGGAAACCATAGTATCGGACAATGGAGTTCAATTTAAATCCCAGACTTTTAATTCGATATTAGATAAATACAAAATTTTTCATAGTTACACTGCTTTTTATTCACCTCAAGCAAATGCGTCAGAACGAGTTAACAAATCTGTTCTCGCAGCTATAAAGGCATATATAGACCCAAATCAGCGCAATTGGGATGAAAAATTAAGCAGTCTTAGTTGTGCTTAGCGCTCTAGTTTCCACTTAGCGATCAACACAAGCCCCTATAGAGTTGCTTTTGGCCAACACTTGGTCACAGATGGTAGCCGCTACAAATTACTACGAATGTTAGGTAGTATGTTAGAGGATCGTACTGTTCAATTTAGTCGAGACGATTCCTTTGAATTGCTGCGTGGCAACGCAAAGGATACGATGCAAGCTCAGCACACTCGTAACGAAAGAGCTTACAATTTGCGAGCCAAGGTCATTTCCTTTAAAGTTGGACAGGAAGTCTACCGACGCAACTTCCAGCAAAGTAACTTTGCGAAAGAATTTAGCGCCAAATTAGCTCCTAACTTTCTGAAGGCTAGAGTTCGGAGAAAGATAGGTAATCTTTACTAATAACTAGAAGATCTACAAGGACATCTTATAGGGAAATTTCACGTTAAAGATATTAAGCAGTGATATCTACAAGCGCGAATTCCGCTAGTGTTGTATGCACCCCAAGCATAATTTTAGTGGGGGGGGAAATTGTAGTTCGCTTGTAGATATATTTCTACATATTGAGCAGCCTAAAAGCAGACCCAATGCTAAGGCTGATGAAAATAAAATATGCTGCCCAAAAGTAGGCAATAATTTTTTTCACTAAGCTTAAAGCTCTGCTTAAGCTTATCTTAGTGTGGTAAGTTTTTCTCGCCTTGCCATTTCTCTGGTTCGTTGCGAATTTTTCGGCTTAGCAACAAGCTGAGTGCAGTTGCTAAGCTCTCTTCAATTTCGGCAACGAGACGGCGCAGACGTGCATGTAAGCCGCTCCCGGATTGTAAAAACGTGGGTTTCTGCCCAAGTGCTGCCCAACTGATACACTGGGTTTGGCAATGGTAACAATCAGCCATGTAAACTGGAGTTTCAGTCCCTGAATTTTCCAGCTCCCGGCTGTTTTCCCGGCTCCCGGCTGTTTTTATACCCTGTGCCCATTTGAAAAATGGGACGGACGGACAGACAGACAGACAGACGGACGGACAGACGGACAGACTAACATGGCTATATCGACTCGGCTTGTCGTCCTGATCAAGAATATATATACTTTGTGGGATCTGCCACGCCTCCTTCTGGGTGTTACACACATTTTCTCTTTGCACTAAACAAATAGACCCTTCTTACTTTTTAAAGTAATGGGTCTAATTATTAAGTGGCTAAGCTAATAAATTGATTGAATTAAAAATTAATACACAAAGTTAAAATTAATTATATTAGTTAAAAATTTACAAAAGCAATGTACAAAAGTTAAAAATTATTTACCACATTTATTTAATAGCAAAAAAGTTTAAATATTATGTCGGCCCTTAAATATATTTTTTTTTATTTTGTGTTGAACATCAACAGCTAGCTTTGGGTCCAGTTGTTGACAAATTTGTAAATAAAACCAGGACAACCAAGATTTTCTGCCAATATATTTCGATCAACCTTCGGTGATCATCATCAGGGCTCTAATAATATAAATATACAATACAATACATTTAACAATTTTTATCTTTAACAAACAAATTACATTGAACAGAACAGTTTAAAATAATTTTTATTTTTATACAAGAGACTCACAATTTTTGACACGTCTGCTCTGTTTGACGTGGAGTTATGAACTGTTTTAGCGTAGTAAATGTCTGTATAAGTGAGCACAATTTTCAGTGTCAGTCTTGTACTAGTAGTTCAGTCTTTTGTTTGTTGGTGTTTAGACCCTTTACTTTAAAAAAGTAAAAAGGGTCTTTTAACTTAGTGCAAAGAGGAAATGTATGTAACAGGCAGAAGGAGTCGTGGCAGACCCCATAAAGTATATATATTCTTGATCAGGACAACAAGACGAATCGATATAGCCATGTCCGTCTGTCCGTCTGTCTGTCTGTCCGTCTGTATGAACACCTAGATCTCAGCAACTATAAAAGCTAGAGACACCATATTCAGGATTCAGGTTCCCCTATTCAGTAAGCAGCACGAGTTTGTTTTAGATTTTGGATACCTCCCCCCTTCCCCCGCAAACCGCAAAAAGCTGCTGTAGCTACAGTTTAAAAGCTATTGATTTGTAATTTGGTACGTAACTAGCTTATGTCATTATCTATTGACCTTGTGAATTTCGTTTGGATCGGATAAGAAACAGCGAAAATATGGAACGGACAATTTGCCACACTAGGCAGAGGGGGGGTTTTGTACCTTGCATACGCGTGTAGGTTAGTGTGTGTGCCTTTGACTGTGTTTGTAAATGCATAAAGTTAAAGTAAAGGGTCTTCTACTGTCGGTTACGTCCGACTGTAGCCTCCGTCCCACTGATCTGCCCCGTCCATATATTTTTATGTCTGTTTTGTTGTAGCAGTTAGAATTTTGCAGCCTCTCCGATAGGTCAGGGATATATATCACAGATTTGTATTGTTTCGTAGTATTATTTGGGTTCGTTGTAGTTTGTCTTGCTCTTTTTATACCCTGTACCCATTGAAAAATGGGAAATACAGGGTTAATAACTTTGTCAGAATGTATGTAACAGGCAGAAGGAGGCGTGGCAGACCCCACAAAGTATATATATTCTTGATCAGGGAGACGAGCTGAGTCGATTTAGCTCTGTCCGTCTGTCTGTCTGTCTGTCTGTCTGTCTGTCTGTCTGTCTGTCTGTCTGGATGAACGCTGAGATTTCCTAAACTATAAAAGCTAGAGAAGCCGTTTTGGTCATTTTTGAAAGGTATGTACCATACGCAGATCAAGTTTGTTTCAAATGTTGGATGCCACGCCCCTGTCGCCCGTTATGGACCTAAAAAGAATTCATGTATTAATTAAAGAGATACAAATCAATTTACATGAATTTTGTCTTCTACGAACTGTAGAGGTGGCTCATATCTACCAATTCTGTAAATTGCATCCAAATCGGTTCATAATTACGAGAGATTTGGCGATTTAAAGATTATTCGTAAATATGTATTAATAGCAGACATTTACATACACATATACATATGCATGTATGCATCGAACATGTCAAATCGAACATGTTGGCTGCGGCAGTAGCAGTGGCAGCGGCAGCGGTGTTGCCAGCTTGTTGGGCTGCGTTCATATGTTTGCTAAATAATTAATAATTCATTTACTATTGTTGATACATATTATATTTTTTGAACAAAATAATTTATATTGTTTATTATAATACTAAACGCTAATAAATATCGTACATATTAATAAATTTAACTCACACTATATATTTATTTTTAGACCCTGTACTTTAAAAAAGTAAAAGGGTCTATTAATTTAGTGCAAATGACAGATGTATGTAACACCCAGAAGGAAGCGTGGTAGACCCCACAAAGTATATATATTCTGACTCAGGACGACGAGCTGAGTTGATATAGCCATGTCCGTCCGTCCGTCTGTCCGTCTGTCCGTCTGTCTGTCTGTTGTCCGTATGAACACCTAGATCTCAGCAACTACAAGAGCTAGAGACACCATTTTCGGTATGTAGGTTCTTCTATGCTGTACGCTGATCAAGTTTGTTTTAGATTTTTGATATCCCTCCCCATTCACCCACTAACCGCGAGCAGCCAACGAGATCTTGGAAACTAGAAGATCTAGCAACACAGTTTTTTGGTATTTAGTTTCTCCTATGCAACAGTTACATAAAATATGTTTAAGTTTTTTGATAACTCTTCACATTGGACCGCTAATTAAAAAAGAATTTAGCAACAGTTTTCGGTTTTAAAGCTATAGTTTTAATGGTAAAAATACGGGATTTGGCATGCACGTAGTCTATTGCCTTCTCCATCAATGCTATGAATTGCATTACAATTGGATAAGAAACAGCGAAGAAACCACAAAATACAGGGTCTACTACAGTCGGTTACGTCCGACTGTAGCTCCGTCCTTACTGGTTAAATGTTGCCAATAAGGCGCGTAATAGCACAGGCGAATGGGGTTGCAACAGCACCTGCTACTACCGAATGGTGTGGCCAGATTTCTATCTGCGATTTGCGTTGCCATAACGTTTTGTGCTTAATGTATAATTTGAATAATTTCAATTATATTTTTCTACAATTTTTCAATATTGTTAACATTTTAAAGTGCAAATGTATTTTGGCGTGATCTGTTGCGTCAAATTCATGCGTAAGAAATAAAATATTCTGAATTAATTATTTATAAATAGATTAAATTATATTTAAAACATTTTAAATTATATACTGTACGGGCGAGCGCGCAGCGCGAGCTGTGGTACAGGGTATAAGACAGTCGGCCCCGTCCGACTGATCTGCTCCGCCCATTCTGGTTTTTAGACCCTTTACTTTAAAAAAGTAAAAAGGGTCTATTAGTTTAGTGCAAAAAGGAAATGTGTGTAACACCCAGAAGGAGGCGTGGCAGACCCCACAAAGTATATATATTCTTGATCAGGACGACAAGACGAGTCGATATAGCCATGTCCGTCTGTCCGTCTGTCCGTCCGTCTGTCTGTCCGTCTGTCTGTCCGTCCGTATGAACACCTAGATCTCAGCAACTATAAGAGCTAGAGACACCATATTTGGGATTTAGGTTCTCCTAATCAGTAAGCAGCACGAGTTTGTTTTAGATTTTGGATATCTCCCCCCCTTCCCCTGCAAACCGCAGAAAGCTACTGCAGCCACAGTTTTAAAGCTATTGATTTGTAATTTGGTATTTAACTAGTTTACGACATTCTCTATCGACGCTGTGAATTTTGTTTCGATCGGATAAGAAACAGCGAACATATGCCACAGACAATTTGCCGCACTAGGCAGAGGGGGGGTGGTGTGCCTTGCATACGCGGATAGGTTAGTGTGCGTGCCTTTGACTGTGTTTGTAAATGCATAAAGTTAAAGTAACTGATCTGCCCCGTCCCTATATTTTTTATTCAATATTAACAAAAATTTTCTAGCAGTGCCAGCGCCAACAAAAGATCTTTTGGATGGAGAAGTGTCACGTGAGTTAACCACAAGTAATTTATAAATATATTAACGGCAAATCAGAGTTACAATAAATAATTTTAATTGCTTCAAATTTAAATAAATACGGTAAATTAAAATATATGGATTTACAAATACATAATTAAAATTCTTTGCTACAAAATTAAAATGAATATTATTCTTGCATAATGAAATTTTTTTTGCTAAATAAATAAAATAAATATTGTAAGTTGAATTTAGTCAATTAAATTACATTTCATTTTTGAATAAATAAAGTTTTTTTTTTGTGCTAAAGAATATAAATACCACAAAATTTAAAATTCAATTTAAAAAAACAACAACTAAATATATATGAATATACAACTATATACAAGACCAATCTACAAATATTAAAAATTCTGAAATCGTTAAAATATAATGTTAAATCTACAAATGTTACATAATTAATAAAACACCAAACATGTTAAAATATTTAAAAGATTAAAAGCCAGTAGTATTGTAAATATTAAAACTAAGTCTAAAAGGGTTTACAAAAGAAAAAAGTTAAAGTTTACTTACTTTTTCTATTTTTTCTCATAATGAACCTAATAATTATAAATAAATATATTACCTTTACAACGTGTTAAAATGAACTGCTAAATTCTCTTTTTTTGTGGGAACCATGCAACTGCTTATGGGTATAGAGTCAGCCTAGTTTGGCTTAGGGATCATCGCTATTGTTATTTTTTAGACCCTTTACTTTAAAAAAGTAAAAAGGGTCTATAGTTTAGTGCAAAGAGGAAATGTGTGTAACATCCAGAAGGAGGCGTGGCAGACCCTACAAAGTATATATATTCTTGATCAGGACGACAAGTCGAGTCGATATAGCCATGTACGTCTGTCCGTCTGTCCGTCTGTCTGTCTGTCCGTCCGTCTGTATGAACACCTAGATCTCAGCAACTATAAGAGCTAGAGACACCATATTTGGGATTTAGATTCTCCTAATCAGTAAGCAGTACGAGTTTGTTTCAGATTTTGGATACCTCCCCCCCTTCCCCCGCAAACCGCAAAAAGCTACTGCAGCCACAGCTTTCAAGTTATTGACTTGTAATTTGGTACATAACTAGCTTATTTCATTCTCTATTGACCCTGTAAATACAGTTTTGATCGGATAAGAAACAGCGAAAATATGGAACAGACAATTTGCCGCACTAGGCAGAGGGGGGGGTAGTGTGCCTTGCATACGCGGGTAGCTTAGTGTGTGTGCGTCTGATTGTGTTTGTATGTACAAATACTCAAAGTAAAGGGTCTCCTACGGTCGGTTACGTCCGACTGTAGCCTCCGTCCCACTGATCTGCCCCGTCCCTATATTTTTAAATAAGTTCGACAGCATCCAGAGCGCGTAGCACTAGGAACCTAAAAAGGAATCCACCCCTTTACTACCGATCATACAGCCGGAACCAGCGCGTGCAAACGTTCCTTGTTGCTGCACCTACCATCCGCTCCCATAGCTTTAAGGTTGTATCACTAAGCACTCAATACATAGAGGCGTCAAACAGCCAAAAAAGTGGTTTCACAAAAATCTCGACGATCGCGTCCCAGCAACATGCAACCTGTGCGAGTCGAACACGCAACCGAACAGCCGCCTTGAAAATGTATAGGAATGGTTGCAAGCGAGCTCGCTACGAACGCGATTCAAACGCACGTCAGTCGACTGCCGACTTTTGAACTGAGAGCACGGACTTATTCGTGTTCTCCGCAAAATGCGCATTGCCAGTTCTCAATGATGAGTCATCGATTGCTACTTTGATTCTAATTTCAGTTTTGTGTTTCGATGCTGGGCATTGGCGCTCAGCGCACATTAAGAGTCGCGATGTTGATACCCTCTTTAATTTGCATATATTCCGCTGCCGCTAGAATTTAGCAGTTGAGTGAATAGGGTATCAACTTGCGACGTTTGGGCTTCATCAAAGTTGTTGTTGGGAATTTTGGTTTCGCTTGTGTGAAGAGTTGCGAACTTCGGCTGTGGCTCGGCCTTTGTGCGATGTTGCTGTCTTTGTCGGCGGCTTTGCTTGCTGCAAAAAAGTTCCCACGCTTGTTTGTAGATTCTTGCAGGTGCGTGTGCAGCATATGCACCTGTGTGATCCTATTGTTTTTATACCCTGTACCCATTGAAAAATGGGAAATGCAGGGTTATTAACTTTGTCAGAATGTATGTAACAGGCAGAAGGAGGCGTGGTAGACCCCACAAAGTATATATATTCTTGATCAGGAGGACGAGCCGAGTTGATTTAGCCCTGTCTGTCTGTCTGTCCGTCTGTATGAACGCGTCGATCTCAGCAACTAAAAGAGCTAGAGCAGCCGTTTTGGTCATTTTAGAAAGGTGTATACCATACGCAGAACAAGTTTATTCCAAATTTTGGATACCACGCCCCTATCGCGAACAATGGCCATAAATATAATACATTGATTAATTTAAACGCTCCGATCTCAGCAACTATAATAGCTAGAGCAGCCGTTTTGGTCAATTTTGAAAGGTGTGTACCATACGCAGAACAAGTTTATTCCAAATTTTGGATGCCATGCCCCTACCGCGAATAATGGCCATAAATATAATACATTGACAAATTTAAGACATATAAATCTATCTAAATAAATTCTTTCTTCTACGAACTGTGGAGATGATTAATATCTACCAATTTTGCAAATTTCAATTATATCGGTCCACTATTAAAAGAATTATGATTAATTAAAGATTTTTTTTTTGTAAATTGAATTTTGATGTATATGTAAGTAGTAGTAGGCTATGCTACATATAATAATATCCCGATATACCATTGCCCTCCTAGTGGTGTTCCCTGGGTATCGATTATATTTATTAATCGTTAGCGGATTCGAGCGGCGAAATAATATAAATAAAATATTTTTATTCAACATAGAAAATTGGTATTCGGAATATAAATTGAAATAGATTCAAAATATATTTTAAATAGAATACTGTATTAGCAAGGCTGATCTTTGGTACAGGGTATAAGACAGTCGGGCTATCGCCCGCAAGATTTTTTTTTATTATTTTTATATATATTATAAATAATAATTATGGACATATTATATTCATTTTTCAGCAAACATTATTATTTTTTACAGCATCTTTAAATAACAAATTATAAATTATTCATACATACAGTGGCTCCATCGACTAATCGGACAGCCATCTACTCGGGGAATGAAGGCTTGTAACTAAGCTAAAATTAACTCAATTTAAATTTTTTTTGCATTTATTAGTTCTTTGGAATATTATCTAACTGATTATTTAACAAAAAATTAATATTTTATTCGGTAAACAAATTTTTTTAATTAAATACTAAAATAAATCAATTTTTGGTGCGCAACGAATAATCGGACAGCGCAAACCAACATTAGAAAAGTTCCGTTATTTTGCTGTTTTTTTCTTGGAAATGGATTTCGTCTGTCATAATCAGCTTTGTTAAACGTTAGGAGCACTAAATGGTAAAAAATTTATCAAAATGGCTCATTTATGGCTTCATTTAAAATCATTGTTCCCCCAGACGTCTTTCCTACCATATGTAGTAAGGATTTCTGGCCTGAACATGTTTTATTCAAAGAATTTGTAACCAAAAAGAGAAAAAATCCGTCTATTAAGCTTCCCACTGTTAGTTTACCTTTTCCAACACCTCAAATCGTTGTTGATAGTTCAAAAAACTAACATCTTCTATCCTTCTTGGCTATCAAAACGTAAGAGGTCTATGTGGCAAGCTTCCTACTCTTTATTTAAATAGTCTTTCCTTTCAATTTAAAATAATCGTTTTTACCGAAACTTGGTTAAGACCGGATATTTTAAATTCTGAAATTCTTTCTGCTAACTTTACTATTTTTAGGCGTGATCGCATGTTTCGTCGTGGTGGTGGAGTACTTATAGCTATTGACGCTAGTCTCTCGGCAGTGCAAATTCAATGTTGCTCGTTTGACATCGAATTTGTTGCTGTCAAGATCCATTTTAGTAGTTTTAATCTTTATGTAACTTGCTCGTATATTCCTCCTTCTTCTGATATTTCTGTTTACCTAAATCACCTTTCTGCTATTAGTTCAATTACATCCTCTCTTACGGATAATGATCTCCTTATCGTTCTCGGGGATTTTAATATTGCTGGGTTATCTTGGCTATCTTCTGCTGACTCCAATGGTTTGACACCGACGATCTCTCATGACTTTGTTGAGGGTCTGTTCGGATTATCACTATCTCAAGTGAATGATATCCCGAATTCGTTAAATAGAATGCTAGATTTGATCTTTATTTCAGATTCTTCTTCTATTTCTGTATCCCGTACTGAACCTATTTCTATCCCTGAGGATATATACCACCCATCTTTGGAGGTGTCGATTGGCCTACCAGTTTCTTCTTCTGGCTTGATTAATGTATCAAGGAAGTGTGTCCGTTGCTTTCGGAAGTCCGATTTTGCTAAACTATCACAGCTTCTATCCCAAACTGATTGGTCTCGTCTTTTTGCGTGCGGTGACATGAATAGTGCAATTGATATCTTTTATTCGACATTGAACTCTTTGTTCGATGCTTGTATTCCTTCTACTAGTTTACCACAGAGGTCGCATAGACCAATATGGTTTACTAGGGAACTAGCAAGTTTAAAAAATAGAAAGTCGAGACTTTATAAGAAGTTTAAAGAAAGTGGCTCTTCTTCTGACTTCTCACTTTATGTAGTCGCACGTTCCAACTTTCTGATGGCAAATAATACTTGCTATCAGGAATATTTGGGAAGATGTAGGATTCAGTTTAATAGGGATCCGAAAAGTTTCTATGATTTCGTCAACTCGAAACGTAGGATATCGACATTTCCGAACCTGGTTGTGTTTGAGAATAGGTCGGCTACAGGGGATGAAGCTATCGCTAATCTCTTTGCCGACTTTTTTCAAACAACTTATTCCCCTCGCGATTTTATTGATGGGCAGACTTATCCTTATAAGTTGAATGCATCCAATTGTGTATTCCATCCCTTAATTACGGAAAGTTTACTTTTAGGTGAGTTGATGGCTACCAAGCCTGTATTCTCACCTGGACCCGATGGAGTGCCTGGCTGTGTGCTACGGCACTGCGCTGTTGGTCTTTGTAAACCTTTGTTAAAGTTGTTAAATTTGTCCGTTGAGTCTTGCTCCTTTCCACAGATTTGGAAGGAGTCTTACATAATTCCCCTCCTTAAAAAAGGAAACAAGTCTGATGCAAATAATTATAGAGGTATATCTAAGTTGTCTGCTATTCCTAAAATGTTTGAGAAGTTGATTACTTCTCAAATTCAACATTTATGTAAATCTATTATTTCACCTATTCAACATGGATTCGTGAAAAGTAGATCTACAACCACTAACTTATTGGAATTCACTTCTCTCGTAATTAAGGGATTTGAAAATAAAATGCAAACGGATGTAATTTATACTGATTTTAGTAAAGCGTTTGATTCGGTCAACCATGCGCTTCTCCTACACAAACTTGACCTTTTAGGGTTTCCTAAAAATTTAACTTTATGGATTTCTGACTACCTTTTAGGTCGGTTCCAAAAAGTATATTTCAAGGGCTCTGTCTCTAAGCCAGTTATTGTAACTTCTGGTGTACCTCAAGGTACATTTACATTATTTATAAATGATTTGCCCTCAATTTTTAAATACTCTTCGGTTCTTATGTACGCTGATGATGTAAAAATTTGTCTATCCTATTGTGACTCCGAGGCGAGCTGCTTTTTGCAAAATGATTTGGATAATTTCCACTTGTGGTGCTCCACAAACCTGCTAAATTTAAATTGTAGTAAATGTAAATTAATGTCTTTTTATAGGGGTACTCCCCATTTGAATTCTTATAAGCTTGCCAATACAGTTCTGGAGCGAGTCGAATTATTTAATGACCTTGGTATTCATGTTGATCCTAAACTTAAGTTTGATAAGCATATCTCGTCAGTCGTTAGTAGGGCTATGGGAGTCCTAGGATTCATTAAGCGCTGGTCAAAGGAGTTCAACGATCCGTATACTACTAAAACCCTGTATACTGCTCTAGTTCGCCCTATTCTGGAATATGGTTGCTGTGTTTGGGGTCCCCAGTACAAAGTCCATCAGGATAGAATTGAATCGGTGCAGAAACAGTTTCTTCTTTTTGCATTGCGTAATCTTAATTGGGATACTAACACTCGCCTTCCTCCGTATCGAAGTAGACTTTTGTTAATTAATCTGCCCTCTCTTTCTGACCGTAGAATAATGCTTGGTGTCATGTTTATGCACAAGTTAATTAATGGTGATGTCGACTCTCCAGAGTTGATATCCCAAATAAGATTTACTGTTCCGGTTAGAAATACTAGAAACTTTATTCCCTTATCTCTTTCTCGCTGTAGTACTAATTATTCTATTCATAACCCATTTAGAGTTCTTTGTAGTGAGTACAATAGCCTTTTTAACACTATTTCTAGTGCCACCTCTGTGCCTCTACTAAGATGGACGCTTCTGCAACACCTTTCTCGTAGATAATACTTAGTTTTGTTTTAATTTGTATATTGTTTGTAGCTTTATTCCGCGATCTATCGTATTTTTTTTTCCGCTCGATGCGCGGTGCGCCCCTCGGTCGGATGGGCGGGTGGTGGGCTGCGTATTGGCTTGGGTTCGCGCGTTAACAAGCACATGCTTGGTGTCGCTGGACCACTTGAACATGCTGCCGGTAGTATGTCAACGCCCAGAAAAAAAAAAAGGAAAACCAACTACGGTTGAATCCCGACAACGAGTAGTAAAGTTGCATTTAAAAGGGAAATCTGTCCGGGAAATAGCCGAATTGGAAAATATTAGTAAATTGACTGTTCAAGACATTATTAAGAGATTCCGTGATGAGTGTAGAATTGAAAACAAGAGTCGTGAAGGTCAAGGCACTATATTAAATGAGCGAGAAGGGCTATCGGTATTGCGAGAAATTAAGCATGATCCTTTTAAAACTGCAAAAAAATTGAAGATATCCTTAGCCGATCGCACTGGAAAGGATGTATTCTTAAATACGATTCGCAATACTTTGCATAAGTATGAATATTATGGAAGAGTACCCAGAAAAAACTATTTATAAGCCCTAGAAATAAAAATCTCGCGGGCTAGCGCCCGCAAGACATGACAGTCGGGCAAGCCCGACTGTCTTATACCCTGTACCAAAGATCAGCCTTGCTAGTACAATATTCTATTTAAAATATATTTTGAATCTAATATATGGCCATTATTCGCGGTAGGTGCATGGCATCCAAAAATTGAAATAAACTTGTTCTGCGTATTGTATACACCTTTAAAAAATTACCAAAACGGCTGCTCTACTATTATAGTTGCTGAGATATACGCGTTCAAATTGGTCAATGTATTGTATTTATGGCCATTGTTCGCGGTAGGGGCGTGATATCCAAAATTTGGAATAAACTTGATCTGCGTATGGTATACACCTTTCAAAAATGACCAAAACGGCTGCTCTAGCTCTTATAGTTGCTGAGATCGACGCGTTCATACAGACGGACAGACAGACAGACAGGGCTAAATCAACTCGGCTCGTCCTCCTGATCAAGAATATATATACTTTGTGGGGTCTACCACGCCTCCTTCTGCCTGTTACATACATTCTGACAAAGTTAATAACCCTGTATTTCCCATTTTTCACTTTAGTGAATCAAAAGGCAGTCGCTTATTATCCACTAATAATATAACTTTATTCATTTAATTGTAACAAATGTATGTTTTAGTATTTGGCGGCAGCAAGAATAATGCTAGAAAAAACAGGTTGTGTCAACAACTGTCCCTGGTACTTCACTTTAAAGAAGACGTGTTTGCCTACTACCTAACATTCGTAGTAATTTGTAGCGGCTATCATCTGTGACCAAGTGTTGGCCAAAAGCAACTCTATAGGGGCTTGTGTTGATCGCTAAGTGGAAACTAGAGCGCTAAGCACAACTAAGACTGCTTAATTTTTCATCCCAATTGCGCTGATTTGGGTCTATATATGCCTTTATAGCTGCGAGAACAGATTTGTTAACTCGTTCTGACGCATTTGCTTGAGGTGAATAAAAAGCAGTGTAACTATGAAAAATTTTGTATTTATCTAATATCGAATTAAAAGTCTGGGATTTAAATTGAACTCCATTGTCCGATACTATGGTTTTCGGAATTCCAAAACAATGGAACAAATCTTCTTCCAAGTATCGTTTGACAGACTCGGCGGTAAACTTTCTGATTGGTTTTAAAAATGGAAACTTTGACATTTGATCTAATACGACAAAGAATCCTATATTTCCTGACTTGCTGCGCGGATAAGGACCCAAAAAATCCACAAACAGCTTTTGGAAGAAACGCTGTAGTTGTCCAGTGTGACCTAACAAGGGCTTCATAGTAAAATTAGTATATTTTGTGGACTTACAGATGCCGCAAGAATTTATATAATTTTTGACATCTGTAACCATATTTGGCCAAAAATAATACCTTCTAAGCTTTTCTAGGGTCATACTGATCCCACCTCATCTCATACTGATCAATTTTTTTTTATATACTAAATTTCTTAAAGGTTTTATTTACTGATTAAAGCAAAAAAAAATTAATTTTATAAGCATTTACCATTCAATTGCCTGATTCCAAAAATCTGGTGTTTTTAACCAGTACTCTTTGGCAAATCGTACTCGACCATTTTTATTTCTAGGGCTTATAAATAGTTTTTTCTGGGTACTCTTCCATAATATTCATACTTATGCAAAGTATTGCGAATCGTATTTAAGAATACATCCTTTCCAGTGCGATCGGCTAAGGATATCTTCAATTTTTTTGCAGTTTTAAAAGGATCATGCTTAATTTCTCGCAATACCGATAGCCCTTCTCGCTCATTTAATATAGTGCCTTGACCTTCACGACTCTTGTTTTCAATTCTACACTCATCACGGAATCTCTTAATAATGTCTTGAACAGTCAATTTACTAATATTTTCCAATTCGGCTATTTCCCGGACAGATTTCCCTTTTAAATGCAACTTTACTACTCGTTGTCGGGATTCAACCGTAGTTGGCTTTCCTTTTGGAGCCATTTTGATAAATTTTTTACCATTTAGTGCTCCTAACGTTTAACAAAGCTGATTATGACAGACGAAATCCATTTCCAAGAAAAAAAACAGCAAAATAACGGAACTTTTCTAATGTTGGTTTGCGCTGTCCGATTATTCGTTGCGCACCAAAAATTGATTTATTTTAGTATTTAATTAAAAAAATTTGTTTACCGAATAAAATATTAATTTTTTGTTAAATAATCAGTTAGATAATATTCCAAAGAACTAATAAATGCAAAAAAAATTTAAATTGAGTTAATTTTAGCTTAGTTACAAGCCTTCATTCCCCGAGTAGATGGCTGTCCGATTAGTCGATGGAGCCACTGTATGTATGAATAATTTATAATTTGTTATTTAAAGATGCTGTAAAAAATAATAATGTTTGCTGAAAAATGAATATAATATGTCCATAATTATTATTTATAATATATATAAAAATAATAAAAAAAAATCTTGCGGGCGATAGCCCGACTGTCTTATACCCTGTACCAAAGATCAGCCTTGCTAATACAGTATTCTATTTAAAATATATTTTGAATCTATTTCAATTTATATTCCGAATACCAATTTTCTATGTTGAATAAAAATATTTTATTTATATTATTTCGCCGCTCGAATCCGCTAACGATTAATAAATATAATCGATACCCAGGGAACACCACTAGGAGGGCAATGGTATATCGGGATATTATTATATGTAGCATAGCCTACTACTACTTACATATACATCAAAATTCAATTTACAAAAAAAAAATCTTTAATTAATCATAATTCTTTTAATAGTGGACCGATATAATTGAAATTTGCAAAATTGGTAGATATTAATCATCTCCACAGTTCGTAGAAGAAAGAATTTATTTAGATAGATTTATATGTCTTAAATTTGTCAATGTATTATATTTATGGCCATTATTCGCGGTAGGGGCATGGCATCCAAAATTTGGAATAAACTTGTTCTGCGTATGGTACACACCTTTCAAAATTGACCAAAACGGCTGCTCTAGCTATTATAGTTGCTGAGATCGGAGCGTTTAAATTAATCAATGTATTATATTTATGGCCATTGTTCGCGATAGGGGCGTGGTATCCAAAATTTGGAATAAACTTGTTCTGCGTATGGTATACACCTTTCTAAAATGACCAAAACGGCTGCTCTAGCTCTTTTAGTTGCTGAGATCGACGCGTTCATACAGACGGACAGACGGACAGACGGACAGACAGACAGACAGGGCTAAATCAACTCGGCTCGTCCTCCTGATCAAGAATATATATACTTTGTGGGGTCTACCACGCCTCCTTCTGCCTGTTACATACATTCTGACAAAGTTAATAACCCTGTATTTCCCATTTTTCACTTTAGTGAATCAAAAGGCAGTCGCTTATTATCCACTAATAATATAACTTTATTCATTTAATTGTAACAAATGTATGTTTTAGTATTTGGCGGCAGCAAGAATAATGCTAGAAAAAACAGGTTGTGTCAACAACTGTCCTTGGTACTTCACTTTAAAGAAGACGTGTTTGCCCATTATATTATGAGATACAATGTTCTCCGGGATACGCATGGTCGATCCCTCCTTTTTGTATAAAAACAACAGGATCACACAGGTGCATATGCTGCACACGCACCTGCAAGAATCTACAAACAAGCGTGGGAACTTTTTTGCAGCAAGCAAAGCCGCCGACAAAGACAGCAACATCGCACAAAGGCCGAGCCACAGCCGAAGTTCGCAACTCTTCACACAAGCGAAACCAAAATTCCCAACAACAACTTTGATGAAGCCCAAACGTCGCAAGTTGATACCCTATTCACTCAACTGCTAAATTCTAGCGGCAGCGGAATATATGCAAATTAAAGAGGGTATCAACATCGCGACTCTTAATGTGCGCTGAGCGCCAATGCCCAGCATCGAAACACAAAACTGAAATTAGAATCAAAGTAGCAATCGATGACTCATCATTGAGAACTGGCAATGCGCATTTTGCGGAGAACACGAATAAGTCCGTGCTCTCAGTTCAAAAGTCGGCAGTCGACTGACGTGCGTTTGAAGCGCGTTCGTAGCGAGCTCGCTTGCAACCATTCCTATACATTTTCAAGGCGGCTGTTCGGTTGCGTGTTCGACTCGCACAGGTTGCATGTTGCTGGGACGCGATCGTCGAGATTTTTGTGAAACCACTTTTTTGGCTGTTTGACGCCTCTATGTATTGAGTGCTTAGTGGTTGTATGCTACAGCGTAATAATAATACAATTATTAGACCCTTTACTTTAAAAAAGTAAAAAGGGTCTATTAGTTTAGTGCAAAGAGGAAATGTATGTAACACCCAGATGGAGGCGTGGCAGACCCCACAAAGTATATACTATATTCTTGATCAGGTTGACAAGCCGAGTCGATATAGCCATGTCCGTCTGTCCGTCTGTCTGTCTGTCTGTCTGTATGAACACCTAGATCTCAGCAACTATAAGAGCTAGAGACACCATATTCGGGATTCAGGTTCCGCTATTCAGTAAGCAGCACGAGTTTGTTTTAGATTTTGGATACCTCCCCCCTTCCCTCACAAACCGCAAAAAGCTGCTGTAGCCACAGTTTTGAAGCTATTGATTTGTAATTTGGTATTTGACTAGTTTATGACATTCTCTTTCGACGCTGTGAAAAAAGTAAAAAGTAAAAAAGTAAAAAGGGTCTATTAGTTTAGTGCAAAGAGGAAATGTGTGTAACACCCTGAAGGAGGCGTGGCAGACCCCATAAAGTATATATATTCTTGATCAGGACGACAAGACGAGTCGATATAGCCATGTCCGTCTGTCCGTCTGTATGTCTGTCTGTCTGTCTGTCTGTCTGTCTGTCTGTCCGTCCGTATGAACACCTAGATCTCAGCAACTATAAGAGCTAGAGACACCATGTTCGGGATTTAGGTTCTCCTTAACAGTAAGCAGCACGAGTTTGTTTTAGATTTTGGATACCTCTTCCCATTCCCCCGTAAACCGCAAAAAGCTGCTGTAGCTACAGTTTTCAAGCTATTGATTTGTAATTTGGTATTTAACTAGTTTATGACATTCTCTATCGACGATGTGAATTTTGTTTCGATCGAATAAGAAACAGCGAACATATGCCACAGACAATATGCCGCACTAGGCAGAGGGGGGGTGGTGTGCCTCGCATACGCGGGTAGCTTAGTATGTGTGCCTTTGATTATGTTTTTATGTACATATACTCAAAGTAAAGGGTCTCCAACGGTCGGTTACGTCCGACTGTAGCCTCCGTCCCACTGATCTGCCCCGTCCATATATTTTTTGTATGGTATTTTGATAACGTCCGTCTGTCTGTCCGTCTGGATGAACACCTAGATCTCAGCAACTATAAGAGCTAGAGACACCATATTCGGGATTCAGGTTCCCCTATTCAGTAAGCAGCACGAGTTTGTTTTAGATTTTGGATACCTTCCCCCCTTCCCCCACAATCCGCAAAAAGCTGCTGTAGCCACAGTTTTGAAGCTATTGATTTGTAATTTGGTATTTGACTAGTTTATGACATTCTCTATCGACGCTGTGAATTTTGTTTCGATCGGATAAGAAACAGCGAACATATGTCACAGACAATTTGCCGCAATTTGGTGTGCCTTGCATACGCAGGTAGCTTAGAGTGTGTGCGTCTGATTGTGTTTGTATGTACATATAATCAAAGTAAAGGGTCTCCTACGGTCGGTTACGTCCGACTGTAGCCTCCGTCCCACTGACCTGCCCCGTCCCTATATTTTGGAATATATACTCTCTTTCATTATATATACCTATTCTTAAAAGCGCATTTAAATCGATTGATAAAGATATTAGCGAAACAATATTGAAGGCGGCAACTCGGTCGTAAAGTAAGAAGAAGAAGAATTGCAGCAACGTTTTGTATATTTAAAATATAGGTTACAGGGTATTCTACAGTCGGGCTCGTCCTACTGATCTGCCCTGTCGAAATATTTTACAATTACTTTACTTATTGTAGTAGGTTGTGCGTCTTTGGCATATACTATAAAAGTAGTTTCATTTTTTTTCCGAGTGTGTTGCATGAAAACCAAAATTCATTTACCAAATTATCAGTTTCATTTATACCCCGATAATAGAGTGCTGTGCATTTTAAAATTTTGTAAGGGTTTCAAATCATTGGGAGAGCAAGCACAAATTATTTAGTTTCGGTTTCAGTCGGTCGGCACCTCAGAATTCTAAATAATTAGTAATTTTACAACACAAAAACGCGAACAAATTATTAAAATGTTATTGATCAAGTGGACTCGCTGCTATCAGACTGCACAACGCTTGGTGTGGAAGTCGAACCAATTGCTACGCTACAAAGCGGACTACTCCAAGACCATCGACAATCTGAAGATTAACAAGGAGACCAAAGTCTTGGTGCAGGGCTTTACTGGTAAGCATGGCACCTTCCATTCAAAGGAGTCCCTGGAATATGGCACCAAAATTGTCGGAGGTGTGTCGCCCAACAAGGGAGGCACACAGCATTTGGATAAACCTGTTTTCAAGAGTGTAGCTGAGGCGGTCAAGGAACTCAAACCGGATGCGACGGCTATATTCATTCCCCCACCAACCGCCGCCGAAGGTATTTGTGCAGCGATTGAGAATGAGATTGGATTGATTGTCTGCATTACCGAAGGTATTCCTCAAGTTGACATGGTGCGCATTTTGCAGATGCTGAATACTCAGGAAAAATCACGACTCTTGGGTCCTAATTGCCCCGGCATCATATCGGCTGAACAGTGCAAGATTGGAATCATGCCCGGATATATACACAAACGTGGATGTATTGGTATAGTTTCACGATCCGGCACACTGACCTACGAAGCTGTATTCCAGACCTCAGCTGTCGGCCTGGGACAGACACTTTGTATTGGATGTGGCGGTGATCCCTTTAATGGAACCAACTTTATTGACGGACTAAAAATATTCTTGAATGACAAGGAAACCAAAGGCATTATACTAATTGGAGAGATCGGCGGTAGCGCCGAGGAAGCAGCTGCCGAGTATCTCATGGAACATAATTGTGGCGTGAATGCGAAGCCCGTTGTAAGCTTCATTGCAGGGATGACAGCGCCACCTGGACGTCGTATGGGTCACGCTGGCGCCATAATATCCGGCGGAAAAGGCGCCGCCAGCGATAAAGTAGAGGCCCTTTCGGAAGCTGGATGCGTGGTTACCAATAACCCGGGCATCATGGGCGTGCTGCTTCACAACGAAATGGTTCGACGGCATATCATTCCAGTTCCCGCTGGTAGCAAAAAGCAGTGCAAAAAGTAAACAACCTTCCGGCCAAACAAGACAAACAATGAAAAGAGATTGCTAAAACCGTCATTATACTTCGAAAATAGCCCTAATTAAATAGCTGAACCAATAAATGAGTTGCAAATAGTCAAATAATATTTATTTTACTTCAACTAAATCTGTTCGTGATCTAGAAACTCAAAAACAATAAAATTAAATATATGGACGTTGCAGATCGGAGGCTACAGTTGGACGTAACGACAGTAGGTGTAAAGGAAACAACGAGTTTATTGAGTTACAAATGTTAACTGACTGGCTCAGCGGCCAGTCCCTTTATTTATAGTAATATTTGGTCTATGTACTAAGTTTTACATACAATTTTCCTTTGCTGGGGGTCTTCTTAAATTATACATAAGTGTCATATGTCTGGAGATATCATTCTCCTTATCTTAAAATATACATAAGTGCCATATAGCTAGAGATACAATTCTCCTTGTCTTAAGATATACATGGTTTGATCTTTTTAAGGGATGCTGCTGCCAGAACCTTACATAATACAATGGTCTGTGGACAGCATTGACATATATGCTCATGAAACTATGTTCATGCTTGAACAGTGGGAGACCCTTTGATTATATGTACATACAAACACTAATCTTGAAGGTTACCAGAAAATTTGCGTCCGAAGTTAAAAAATGTTCAAGAAATCTGATTGCAAGTGCGGTAGTTTTCATGTAGGGAGGAAACTATGCGGCCAATCTTCTTATAATGTATTAAGAATATGTGAGGGCAACTTTAAGCTTTCATTCAAAACCAAAATAAAGGTGATCGGTTTGACCGTTTCGATTTTATGCTAGTTTATATGCACCTACCATCGACCAAATATATATCGCCCGATATCTGGAGAACGAGTAGGTAAATAATTTTTTGGTGTAGATTTTTGAAATCAGCGCTCCAAAACGCTTCGGCATCGATAACAAAATTTTAAAGGTCTCAAATTTCGAAAAATTTGTCGGCCTGTGATTATAAAACCTTCACTTGTAATATTAGATTTTGTTGGTTACGTCTTTTTCGCGGGAAGGGCTCTAGCTAACATGCTCCGCAAGTGCTCGCGAAAAGAACGTAAGTGACAAAAATCATAGAATGGCTTGAAATAAAATTTTGAAACGAATATATTATATACATAACAGCTTAAATAGACAGTATTCCAAGTTTCAATGAAATCCATCCAGCAATATTAAAATAAACTAAAACAAACCTTCTCCTGTAAAATTTGATTTTGTTGGTTACGTTTTTTTCGCGGGAAGGGCTCGATATGTATATAAGCTGCGTCAAAAATGCAGGCTTTATGAAAACAAATTATGCACTTATCGATGTTACCGATATCGATATAAATCGATGTTTTTCAGGCGAACGTCTCAGAGTTTTTTGGATGTACTTTCAATATTTAACAAGTTTATTATAATCAACAAATTCGAGACGCGGTATTATACACAAATGTGGCGGTGTTAGCGTAAGTGCTCTCGTATAGGTGTTATGCGCAACTAAATGGCCCGACGCAGCATAAGTTCTGCGTGGGCAGCAAAATGCTCACAAGCCGAGCCTTGCATTACGACAATTTACGAACACATATATACTTCAGATCTCTTATACTATCTTATCTACAATTTCATTAGCTGACTCTTAAGCTATCTTAACTAAGAGATATCATTGTACTTATAATCTACAAATTCAAAGCTAACTATTTGGGCGTCTGCTCCAACATTCCGCCCCCATTGAAGGATTCCACTCCTTCAAGCAAAGGTAAAAGCGCCAATTTGTGGATGGCCCGCTTAATGACGCCGCTATGCGTTCGAACCTGCCACGCGAACCTTGCCGTCCTCTCCCGCGATGACTCGTGTGACGCGGCCTAGATGCCACTTCTGAGGCGGGGTGTTGTCCTCGTGAACCAGCACCATGCGCCCCACGTCGAGGTTGACGCTGCCTGTGCTCCATTGCGACCGCTGCTGCAGACCCAGGAGATAATCCTTGGACCAGCTGTGCCAGAACTGCTGCTTGAGCTCCGACAGCTGCCGCCACCGCCTTAAACACGGACTGTTTGCCCTTGGCCAGCGCATTTCTGGCACGTATTCGTGCGGCTGCGTGAGGAGTGCCTGACCCAGCAGCAGATGACCGGGCGTTATGGCCTCTCCATCGTTGGGATCGTTGCTGTCTGCTGCGAGCGGCCTGGAATTCAGCAGCGCCTCCACGTCGACCAGATGCGTCGTCAGTTCGTCGTGCGTGAGATTGGAGTTGCCCGCGCCTCTCACCAGCCGATGTTTCGCCGCTTTGACGCCTGCCTCCCACAGTCCTCCGAAGTGCGGCGACCTGGGTGGAATGAACACCCACTCCACTCCTCTCTCTGCTGTGTAGTCCACCAGCCTGTCCTTCTGTGCCTCGAACGCTTCCTTCAGATCCTTCATCACGTTGTTGGCTTCCACGAAATTGGTCGCGTTGTCGCTGAAGATCTTCTCGGGCAGCCCGCGTCTCCCTGAGAATCTTTTGAAAACATTTAAGAAAGCGTCAGTGGATAAGTCGTATACTATTTCAAAGTGAACTGCCTTTGAAGTGAAACATACAAATACAGCTACATATGCTTTAACTGGTGGCTTGCCTCGTAACCTATAACTGACGTAAAATGGTCCACAGAAATCGACCCCACATACTCTAAATGGGCGACCTTCTCTGAGCCGATCTGCAGGCAAGTTGCCCATTAGTTGTCCTAATAGCTTTGGCTTATATCGGAAACAATGGACACAACTACGTACAACTGATGTGCACGCTTCTCGTGCATTAACTACCCAAAATTTCTGTCTTAGCAGCGCTATTAAGGCCTTTGCGCCAGCGTGGTAGTTTTTAAAGTGGAGATTGCGAATGTATAATTTGACAAAGTCCTCATCTCGAGAAAGCAGTAGTGGAAATTTTGCGTCATATGGAATTTGACTTTGCAGGAGTCTGCCTCCGACACGGATAACTTTGAAGTGTATGCCGTTGTCATCAAATTCATGTATAAATGGATTTAGCGATTGAAAGGTTGGTGCTAAAACCTTAGATTTTCCAAGCAACTCTATTTCTTTTTCGAATCTATTACGTTGCACGATTTCTACAACTTTCAACAGTGTTAGCCGGCGTTCAACGGCTGAGATAATGCGAGAAATGTAACGACAATGTTTGTAACAAAATCTCATGACATATGCTACTATGCGAATAATTTTCGGAAATGAGGATAGCCGTTCAAAAAGTTCCAATATTCGATTTTTCTCTATGTTAGTACAAATATGACTCGCAACACATTTCTTATTTTCTGAAGCTTGATCTTCAGGAGATAGTTCAAACTGATGAAGTTGTGGCCATCTTTCAGTTGACAAACTTAAGAAATCTGGCCCTTTGAACCACAATGAGTTAACCAACTCATCTATTCTAGCACCTCTAAAAGCGATATCTGCTGGGTTCGATTCAGTTGGCACGTGACGCCATACTACGTGAACAGAACTTTCTTGAATTTCTGCAACTCTATTCGCTACAAATGTTGCTAGCGTTGATGGTTCTCGTTGCAACCAATATAGCGTAACTTGCGAATCAGACCAAAAATTGACGCTGTCTATTTTGAATTTGCTGAGAACAGGTGCAACTTGTTGCCACACTTTACATAGCAAATGAGCTGCACACAATTCCAGCCTAGGAATTGCCTTTGTTGACAAGGGAGCAACTCTGGACTTAGCAGTTAGCAACACGGTTTCTGTTTGGTCTATATACTCTCTTTCATTATATATACCTATTCTTAAAAGCGCATTGAAATCGATTGATAAAGATATTAGCGAAACAATATGGAAGGCGGCAACTCGGTCGTAAAGTAAGAAGAAGAAGAATTGCAGCAACGTTTTGTATATTTAAAATATAGGTTACAGGGTATTCTACAGTCGGGCTCGTCCTACTGATCTGCCCTGTCGAAATATTTTACAATTACTTTACTTATTGTAGTAGGTTGTGCGTCTTTGGCATATACTATAAAAGTAGTTTCATTTTTTTTCCGAGTGTGTTGCATGAAAACCAAAATTCATTTACCAAATTATCAGTTTCATTTATACCCCGATAATAGAGTGCTGTGCAATTTAAAATTTTGTAAGGGTTTCAAGTCATTGGGAGAGCAAGCACAAATTATTTAGTTTCGGTTTCAGTCGGTCGGCACCTCAGAATTCTAAATAATTAGTATTTTTACAACACAAAAACGCGAACAAATTATTAAAATGTTATTGATCAAGTGGACTCGCTGCTATCAGACTGCACAACGCTTGGTGTGGAAGTCGAACCAATTGCTACGCTACAAAGCGGACTACTCCAAGACCATCGACAATCTGAAGATTAACAAGGAGACCAAAGTCTTGGTGCAGGGCTTTACTGGTAAGCATGGCACCTTCCATTCAAAGGAGTCCCTGGAATATGGCACCAAAATTGTCGGAGGTGTGTCGCCCAACAAGGGAGGCACACAGCATTTGGATAAACCTGTTTTCAAGAGTGTAGCTGAGGCGGTCAAGGAACTCAAACCGGATGCGACGGCTATATTCATTCCCCCACCAACCGCCGCCGAAGGTATTTGTGCAGCGATTGAGAATGAGATTGGATTGATTGTCTGCATTACCGAAGGTATTCCTCAAGTTGACATGGTGCGCATTTTGCAGATGCTGAATACTCAGGAAAAATCACGACTCTTGGGTCCTAATTGCCCCGGCATCATATCGGCTGAACAGTGCAAGATTGGAATCATGCCCGGATATATACACAAACGTGGATGTATTGGTATAGTTTCACGATCCGGCACACTGACCTACGAAGCTGTATTCCAGACCTCAGCTGTCGGCCTAGGACAGACACTTTGTATTGGATGTGGCGGTGATCCCTTTAATGGAACCAACTTTATTGACGGACTAAAAATATTCTTGAATGACAAGGAAACCAAAGGCATTATACTAATTGGAGAGATCGGCGGTAGCGCCGAGGAAGCAGCTGCCGAGTATCTCATGGAACATAATTGTGGCGTGAATGCGAAGCCCGTTGTAAGCTTCATTGCAGGGATGACAGCGCCACCTGGACGTCGTATGGGTCACGCTGGCGCCATAATATCCGGCGGAAAAGGCGCCGCCAGCGATAAAGTAGAGGCCCTTTCGGAAGCTGGATGCGTGGTTACCAATAACCCGGGCATCATGGGCGTGCTGCTTCACAACGAAATGGTTCGACGGCATATCATTCCAGTTCCCGCTGGTAGCAAAAAGCAGTGCAAAAAGTAAACAACCTTCCGGCCAAACAAGACAAACAATGAAAAGAGATTGCTAAAACCGTCATTATACTTCGAAAATAGCCCTAATTAAATAGCTGAACCAATAAATGAGTTGCAAATAGTCAAATAATATTTATTTTACTTCAACTTAATCTGTTCGCGATCTAAACACTCAAAAACAAAAAAATTAAATATTAGGTTGTTTGGTAATGACATACCGGTTTTTACATTCAAATTTCGCGCTTCGCTTGTGAAGTCAAATATAATCGTATCTGGCAATGCTGTATATCGTTTGAAAGGTATTGGCAACACCTTTAAAATGACATATATTGTTTACATGAGCTTCCACGTTAAAAAATTACAATTGATTGAAATGGAGTTCACAAACACAGAAATTCGGGCAATTTTGAAATTTTATTTCGCACAAGGAAAAACTGCTGCGGAATCTCGCAGACAGATTATTGCTGTCTTAGGAGATAACAAAGTTTCGATTCAAACTGCCGAACAGTGGTTTAGGCGATTCCGAAGTGGCAATTTTGATACCGAAACACCCAAGCCTTCCGGACGACCAGTGACCGTTGATACGGATAAAATCATGGAAATAGTGGATCGAGATCGTCATGTGACTATTAGAACCATCGCAGAGGAGCTGCAACTAAAAAAAATAAAAAAAAAATAAAAATCGTCAAAAATCAATAAAGAAACCGGTATGTCATTACCAAACAACCTAATATATGGACGTGGCAGATCAGTGAGACAGAGGCTACAGTCGGACGTAAGTAGGACAGTAGGAGACCCTTTACTTTGAGTATATGTACATACAAACACAATCAGAGGCACACACACACTAAGCTACCCCCCGGCCACCCCCCCACCATCCTCCCTCCCACTCTGTCTAGTGCGGCAAATTGTCAGTTCCATATTTTCGCTGTTTCTTATCCGATCGAAATTCACAGGGTCAATAGAGAATGTCATAAGTTAGTTACGTACCAAATTACAAGGCAATAACTTCAAGGCTGTGGCTGCAGTAGTTTTTTGTGGTTTGCGGGGGAATGGGGGGAGGTATCTAAAACAAACTTGTGCTGCTTACTGAATATGGGAACCTAAATCCCGGTTATGGTGTCTCTAGCATTTAGTTGCTGAGATCTAGGTGTTATACAGACGGACAGACAGACAGACAGACGGACAGACAGACATCGACTCGGCTTGTCGTCCTGATCAATAATATATACTTTATGGGGTCTGCCACGCCTCCTTCTGGGTGTTACATACATTTTCTCATTGCACTAAATTATTAGATCCTTTTTACTCTTTTAAAGGAAAGGGTCTAATAAACTTGTTTAAGGGGAAAAAAGGTTTAAAACTCGGGTAAAAAAGCTAGACTTAGAATTATGCCGATGGGTTTGTTGATGTTCCCAGTTAATCGACGCACTGTTTCGAACGGCACTGTTAAGGCATCCCCTCATAACCAGAGGTTCACAGTTCGAACCTTACTGAGACCTTTCCCTATACACATTTTTATATTCTAAGGTCACTCATAAAAATATAAGTTAGTATCCGAAATAGTACTGTCGGACAAGCAAAATTTTCCATTATATTCGCTTAAAAATTGGTAAAAACAGGGTTATGAACTTTGGGCTGTAACAGGCAGAAGGAGGCGTGGCAGACCCCATAAAGTATATATATTCTTGATCAGGGCGACGAGATGAGTCCATATAGCTATGTACCCTGCCTGGTAATCATAAATGGTTGGTATTTAAAATATATTCGCTCAATTATTTATTTCTGTATCCTTGAAAGCTCATTGAAATCAGTTAATAAACATAAAATGTTTTAAAGAAACGATATTACTGGTTTCGCCTCGCTTGTTATTGGTATTAATATTTGTAGTTTTTGATTGGCATTTCAAAATCTAATAATACTGCAAAGCTTGCTGTGAGGCTATTTTAGAGCAGTTTATATTTAGATGACTCCACTTTATAAAATAGGGATAATCAATTGCAGGGAAAATGTAGGTAGGAAAGACGAACAACTGAGTTGTGCTCTTTGGGTCAACGCTATAAAGATTGTCGATTGGATGGTGTCAAAAGTTTGTCCTATATATAGAAACTATCTGGTTTGGTTGCGCCAAGTTCAGTCAACTTTCAGTGTTATTTGTGCGGTAAAAAGCTAATTTTGATACGTGCTCTGTTTTTGTTGTTGTATTGGAGGGTGTTGCAATTGTTGTTGTTGATGCAATTGTTGTTGTTGTTCACCCTTTTGTGGTCATGTGGCTGTTAGAGCTGTTGGAACTGTTCAAGCTCTTGGAGCTGCATGTCATGTCGTGGCGCTATTTTTGCCATGTTTGCTTAACTGCTGGCTATAAACTAATTACCACACACTTTTTTGCTCTGCTTTGTTGTTTGTTGTTTGCTTAGCTTCTTGTTTGTTGTTGTTGGCTGGGGTGTTGCTTTCATGTTGCCTGCCAACAATTATGCTGATAATTGAGGTGGCCCCTTGCCGCCACACGCGTCGTATGCGCAACGTTTGCCTCCTGGCATCCGCCATCTGTTGGCACTCAACAGTCGACAGTCAGCAAGCAGCAGGCAGCAGGCAGCAGTTACCTGCCCAGTTACCAGCCCATCGGCTTGACAAATACTATTTAAATCATTTACTCTCAGCTGAAACTCGTCTATTCGTTTAACTGCGGCCGATTTTACCTGTTATCCTTACGTGCATAATTTAACCAAAAGCAATTCAAAATCAGTCTGGCAGCGTCACTGAAGCCAACTGCAGTCGGGCTTTAACAACTGCTAAATGCTAGCTGCCACGCCTCCAGAGTGAGACAAGCAACAGCCGCCCACTCTCAAGTGGTCGCACACGTACACTGGCAAAAAAATCAAGTGCTTTCGTGAATCAGGAGTCCGGTGTCAAAAGCTCAAAAGTTCTATTCCCACTACAAGTTTTATTTAAAAGCTTTATTTTCTAGACAGATGCATTGTTTATTATTCTGAGTAAGCTACCTCTCAATCTCCATCGACCTGTCTTTATTTCATTTAAACGCTCTTTTCCCCTTTCAAACCAAGTATTTGCCTAGTTTATTTAGCAGTTGCTTAGGTGTAAGCGCTGCACTTAAGCTACGTGTGTTTGTGTGAGTAATATCTCTTCAATATACTATTTGACTTACCCTGATTGCCGCATAGGAGAACCTGGATATCAAAAAATGGTGTTTCTAGCTCTTATAGTTTGCAAGATCTAGGTGGCAGCTCTGTCTGCCCCATCTTAGCTGTTTGTTTTCCGCTGCTAATGTAATACACAGCATTGATGGATTATGTCATAGGCTGGATACATGCCAAATCCCAAGTCTGTAGCTTTCAAACTTTATTAAAAAAATTATTAAAAAATTGTCTGCTGCATAACTTTGCTGTTTTTTCACCGTTTGTAATGTAATTCATAGCATTGATGTAGAATGCCAGAGGCTACGTACTAACCAAATCACAAGTCTGTAGCTTTAATATTGTGGCTGCAGTTGCACATACATACATTTAAATATATGGACGGGGCAGATCAGTGGGACGGAGGCTACAGTCGGACGTAACCGACCGTTGGAGACCCTTTACTTTGAGTATATGTACATACAAACATAATCAAAGGCACACACACTAAGCTACCCGCGTATGCAAGGCACACCACCCCCCCTCTGCATAGTGCGGCAAATTCTCTGTGGCATATGTTCGCTGTTTCTTATTCGATCGAAACAAAATTCACATCGTCGATAGAGAATGTCATAAACTAGTTAAATACCAAATTACAAATCAATAGCTTGGAAACTGTGGCTACAGCAGCTTTTTGCGGTTTACGGGGGAATGGGAAGAGGTATCCAAAATCTAAAACAAACTCGTGCTGCTTACTGTTAAGGAGAACCTAAATCCTAAATATGGTGTCTCTAGCTCTTATAGTTGCTGAGATCTAGGTGTTCATACAGACAGACAGACAGACGGACAGACAGACAGACGGACATGGCTATATCGACTCGGCTTGTCGTCCCGATCAAGAATATATATACTTTATGGGGTCTGCCACGCCTCCTTCTGGGTGTTACACACATTTCCTCTTTGCACTAAACTAATAGACCCTTTTTACTTTTTTAAAGTAAAGGGTCTAAAAACAAATTATCTGTTGCATATCTGCGCTATTTCTCATCAGATCATAATACAATTTATAGTATCGGTGGATAATGGTATAGACTACGTGCATGCCTAATTACAAGACGGTAGCTTTATAATTGTGCCTGTTGTGTTTTGTTGTTTTCAAGATATTTGAGTTAGGTGTAGTTTTTTTATGATTCGCGGGGGAAGGAGACGAGTTATCGAAAGTTTGAAACAAAATTGATCTTGACAACCTGAATCAATATGGTATATGGAATATGGTATCTCTAGCTCTTATAGTTGCTGAGATCTAGGTGTTCATACGGACAAACGGACAGACGGACATGGCTATATCAACTCAGCTCGTCGTCCTCAGTCAGAATATACATACTTTGTGGGGTCTACCACGATTCCTTCTGCCTGTTACACACAGCAGCCATTTGCACTAAATTAATAGACCCTTTTACTTTTTTAAAGTGCAGGGTCTAATAATTACAATTAATATAGCGCTTAGGTCACGATTATATATGCCGAACCACCTGTAGCATAGTGTACTTGTACTACTAGTTGCCTGTAAATAGGAAACTATGACCAAGTGGGCAGCTCCTACGAATTGTCTTTTAAACAAACCTCATATGTGCTTGATTTGAATTTGAGAGTATATGAAAATCGGCTCCCTTCATTTTCTATTTGGCCTCAAAAAAAGCAAAGTCGAAACTCAATTGAAAACTGTTGGCCGAGCCCAGGACAAAAGAGAATAGTACTTGCCGTGGCCCAACCATTCAGATAATGGCATTCATTCTGCTGATGTAGTGAACCAAGTGTTGAAGCCGGGCGTGGTGAGTAGGGGCAATATGGCAACCAATCGACCGCAGTAACAGCGAAAAGCAATTAAAATAAGACAAGGCTATAAAAAAGAAGTGGCAAAAACCATGCGAAAGAGACGTGGCAGGAGTATTCAAGAATTTTTACCTTCGCATCGATTCGCATTCGATTTTTGGTTTCTAAAACACAAAGAACCTCAAAAGCAGGGGGTTGATGCTAAGTGTTCCTTGTGGTTTAACAGCTATGGGTTGAGCGGTTGATTAAATGCCATTAAAACTAAGTGCTTAATTAAAGCTGGCCCTAAAACCGCACCTATTATTGAGTAGAGCACTTTTCAAAAGCAATTCAAACCATCAAAAGTTCTGCATTGAGATACTGTTAAATTATTTATAAAAGTTTAATTTATCTTTCTTCTTTCCTTGACTTATTTTAAAAGGCAGGTCAAATTATCTGGGGCTCAAATGGCATAGTACATATAGTATAGTACCCAAATATATATTATATCCAACCTGTTTGTCTTAGAATGCCCTGAGCAGAGGCTTCAAATTAGCGATGGTCCTGATGTAATTGCCTAATAAACATGAAATGTCCTAAAGCTACAAAAGATCGCAAAAGACCCACGGCGGTTGGTCCAATATTTATACAGTGAACATGGTTGTTCCTATGCCGTGCACCCATTTTTGGCTAAAAAGGGTATACCAACTCTGTGCAAATATATATGTACGGTCAGAAATCGTGGATATCTGCAATTATAGGAACTAGCACAGCCCAATTCAGAATGTAGATCAAGATTACTTTGAATTTGTCGGATTCACTCCCAAATCGAAAAAAAAAAAAAACTTTTTTAAAGCTTAGGTTGGCATTTAGTATTCTTCGGCATAATTTAAATCTATGTTGAGTAGCGCATTGAAATCGGGTGGATATCTTATAGAGCCAATACAGGCTACTGTAAAGTGTGCTGCAGAGTGTTCTAAGTCGAGTGCGTCCCACTGAGCGGCTGCGGCTTTAGTGGTTCAGTCTGCATATTTATATTTGCATACATTACAATGACGTTTTTAAATGCTTCTTTGTTTCGCCTTTGCCAAGTTATCAAACTCTTTTACTATCCGACGTCTGGCTTTTTGCAGCCACAATTTGAAAAGCATTTATGAGTCCGCCACACATCAAACAAATTGAAAACGGAAGCCCTTTAGCTACCAGCTTGGAGCTGTGAACGAGACCGCAAGGCGGAGAGGAATACAGTAGCCAAATACAAGAAAAAATGTGGCAGGATGGAGGGAGAACTTCAGATCCAAACAAAACCCTAAAATGTTGCATTTAATTGCAGCTATTGGGAAGTTTCACCATTTCATCTATTCTCTGCTCCCCTGATGTTGCTAAAACCATTGCAACCACATTTTTGTTCTAAAAGCCAAATTGGTTTATTTTCTTGCTAAGTTCTGCCAGCACATTGTCACTGCGAGAAAGTGGGTCAGAACTGAAGCATTCATTGGGCCAACTATCAAAAGCAGTTCAATTGCATGGCAGTTTGTGGGGAAACCGGCATAAATACATTTTTCACAACCAATATGTATAGCCAAATACTCCTTATAGTTAGTAAATAATTTGAAAATGGTCTTATGGTATTTTATGCATTTATTCTGCAAACTAATAGACCTTCCTTATTGCATTATTTGAGTACAGGGTATACCCGTTGGCATACAGGACACCGCACTAGCCAAAACGATTTTGTCAATTTATGCAGAGCATGTCAGTTAGATGCTGAAACGGAGTCGCAGTCGAAATCGGGGACGGAGTCGGAGTTTGAGACGGAGTATTTTCCACATCTTTGCCCCTCTTAAAGGCAATCTGCAAGGCCAAAGCTGACAGCGTGTGGCCCAGACCATTTGACAACAACCTTGTGTTCGTTTTTTCTACCCTGTACTAGGATGGGCATATTTTGACCATAGCAAAAGGTCGAAAAACTGAATAACTTCTAATTGCCAGATCTAGGCTATAAACGGTTTGCATAATTAAGCATTAAAAACTAGTGTTCTCAGGGGTGACGTAGGGAATAAGTGTCACAGTCTTATCACTGGGTGATAAGTATATATGAGAGAAAAAACTCTCGTTATAAATTTACCATTAACCCTATAATATAGGACTACATATATTTAATTGTATACACTATATATTTAATTGAAACACTACATTACACTATGGTATAAGCTGCTATAGATAGCATACGAAAAAAATATAAAATAAAATTTTTATTTTAAATGTAGGGTGCATGCGACTGATCGGCTTCGTCCTTGCTGGTTTTGAATTCGATTTTTACAAATGCAAACAAATGAAATGCCACACGTACCACGTGCCCCATGCCACGCAGTCAAGCTGTATCTTCCGTTGTCATTGAATGTCGCACAGATTCGGCAAGCACAAATAAAAAGAGAGAGAGAGAGAGAGAGAGAGAGACAGAGACAGAGAGTGAGAGAGAGAGAGACACAGAGAGTGAGAGAGAGAGAGGGGGAAAGGGAAAGGGAAAGGCAAGTCACGAGTGGGGGCTGGGGGACAGCTGTCCCCTGGCAGCTGTCACTGAATCGACAATTATGACAATTGAGATTTTATCTGTTCGAGTTTCGATTGGCAATGATAACCAATGTTTTCAATGATTACTAATGATGCCGCATGTTGTGCAATAAACTTTGCCACAATTTGCATCTCATTGTACTCCAGTTAAGTCATGAATTCGAATTCAAATTCAAATTCGAGTTGAAATATTCAATTCATGCACTGAATTCTCGCTTTCGACTGTGTCATTTGACACACATATGAACAAGCCTATGCAAATATTGTGCAATTTGTCTTGTTTATCTAGTAGCTTCTATTGATTTTTAGTTTTGTTGAATTATGCCTTTCGCAAAGCAGGTTGAAAATATGCATACAACTATTTGGTAACTCCCTTAAATGTGCCCTTATGTGTTGTCCTCCGCCTGCCTCCTCCAGCCTCACAAATTCTTCGCTTTTCAAGTGAATGTCAGCTGCAAACTATGCAAAATTTACCAGCACATACTATACTAGTGAAAAGCTGTCAACTTTTATGCTTAGCGCGCAAATAATTAGAAAAGTTCGCTGAATGCTGACCGAAAACCGACGGAAAACCGACGGAAAACAACAGCAAAAAAGAAGAAAATCAACAACATGGACAAAAACAATAGCCAGCAGCAAAGCATCATGTGTGAGTGGAATTCAATTAAATATGCAAAAATAAATCTAATATTCTTTTTCCTGCACTTAAAAATTAAAAGTGTCAAACGCTATCTGTGCATGCTCAATGCATACATACCCTGTAATCCGCCATTTCGGACACTCAAATTTGATAAGGAAACGGAGATCTTCGAACATTCTTTATTCCCAACCAAAATCTAGAGTATTATATTTATACTTGGGCCTCACTCTTGAACAGTTTTATAAGTATGCTGAATATGGACAGTCGTGAAAAAAACTGCTCTTAAAACTGCCCCAGTGCCTTATAGTAATCCCAAGTTCTCTGAAGAATGGCATCTTTTAAAGAAACTCACAATGGGGAAACTAATTCAAAATTAAAATATTTATAAGATATTACTTTTTTATCTACTGTCGGCCACAACCTGCATACCTAATATTAATATCTGCGTAGGGTATTAAGGGAGAGAAAATTAAATGGCGCACATTTTAATAGTTTTTTAGGGTTGATGGGAGCTGGATTAGGGACGCACCCGACTGCTAACTTCTCTGTCGCAATTAATAAAGTTTTGCCCGCACAAAAAACCGCTGAAATTAAAAAACAAAAGCTAAATAACGTTAAAAAAAGATGCCGAACTATAGTAAAAACAGCAACACAATATCGTGAGTCAGCTGTAAATTTGTGCAATTTGTGGGAAAATAGCTGACATTGCGTATACGCCACATGCGACAGCCAAGCCCATCCCTGGTGGTCTCATCAAGTGTCTATGCATAATTTTTAAACAACCAGGTTGCCACACACGGGATACAGATGCCACATATTGTTGCTTGTATACCCTGTATTATACACAGGGCTCTAATATGCAAATTCAATTTCAAACAGCGAAGTTGTGGCTTGTTGCAGGGCATTTGCAAGTCGTTGCTTGCAGCAATTTGACGGTTAAAGCGTTAGATAAGTGGTATGCAGTTTTAATGAAATTTAAAGCAGCTGCTCAAACCTCAAACACACAGGCTAGAAGTGGAACATCAAACAACAACAATAATTCCTGAAAATCCTTTCAATATCAAATGTCACACAAACGAGGAACAAAGTGCTCTCATTCAAAGCTCATTTAGGCCTACACAAGAAAAAAATTGACTTTTTGTAGAAATTGTGTTTTTAAAACCATTATAAATGGATAAGATTTGAAATCTCGGAAACTATAAGATATAGAGCAGTCATTTTCCTAATGACTATAGGTATATACAGTAATGCAGATCAAGTTTATTTCAAATGTTGGATACAACGCCCCTTTACGCCCTGTTCGATAAAAATTGACAAGCAAGCGTTATATTGATAGTAGAAAGTTGTCATTCAGAATATATACTCTCCACCAATTATATATCTATTCTGCAAGCCACATTGAAATCGATAAATAAACACAAACAATTAAGGAAGCATTATTGCAGGCGTCACCACACATACTTAGTGCAGACAAAAACGCTAAAACAAGCATTTATACCAATATTTATAAATCATAATTATCTAAAGTTGGTTCAAATATTTTAATATTTGCGAATATTATCGAAAGATGATTTACTTTAAGGTGCAAAAAGTAGTTGAAGTTTCTTTTCTGTGTAGTTGAAACTCCCCCCGTCAAGTGTCTTTAAAGTCACATAGCAACTAGCTTCTGACTTAAATTTACGCTTTAATGGCGTACAATTGTTTCAGCCTGAAAGTATACTACACAACTTGCACTGTGGGTACGAGCGCTATCCCCCCACGATGAGCAGTTTGAGGAAGGTTTTTAGGTGTAGCACCTTTAATCCTTTAATTTGAAGTAAATGCGAAAGTTGAGCTCCATTCACAGTGACTTCCAAAAGCTTTGAAGTTTGCGGCATAAATACATTTGAAGACCCTTAATGAGTTTTAACTTACGCTACTTACCTTGCAATGCATAGAATTCTGGACGCACTTATGCATCTATATAGTAATTTCATGACACTTGATGTTAATTAAGAATTGTGGCATAGCCTTTGGGCAATTTATGTGCAATTTATATGCTCGACCAATTATATATTTCGCTGCTGCTTTGTGCAATTAATAGTTAACTTAATACACTACTAATTGCGCCATAACAATTACAAATGTAATTTGATATATTTGCAACTTGTACAAGCTTTGAATATTTTATAAGTGGGCGGTAATTGCCACGTATAACAACGTTTGATGGCATGCCTCTGAAAATAAATACATTTATTGTATATTAGGTTGCAAATTGTTTGTTTTTTCCTTCTTTTTTTGTTTGCAATCAGCTTACGGAATTAACAGTTTTAATTCCGTATTTTACATAATTGTAAATAGTATTATTTAAACGCGAGTAGAGTGACCTGATGCGATAAATTGCGAAAGAGGGGAGAAGCATAAAGCCAGTAAGGACGTAGCAGATCAGTCGAAATGTACATATATAGTATTCATATGATTGTGTTTGATTGCTTACAACTTAATATTTTTGCCTCGAATTGCATGACTCTAGAAATAATTCAAACTTGCCCCCTTTTAAATAGTGAATTTGTTGCTATTTTACTTTTCTCTCTCAATTATGTTTCGAGTAAAAAGACGGAAAGAAAAGCTGCGGTGGCAATTACATTCAGACTTTGTGGCATTCTGCAACTAAACGGCATTGATACTGCAAAGACGTTGAATATACATAGTAAATTGGTGTGTGTGTGTGTTTGTTTTTGTGTGTGTGTGTGTGTGTGTGCAGTGTGGTATACCCTCGTTGAGGTGTTTGCACAAAAGTTTCCTCGACATCTTAATTTCTCACTTGTAAATTGAGCTCTGGCTACAACCGCAAATTAGACCCCAAAGTATACGTACTTTGCGGTTGCCAAATAACCACACACACACACACACACACGCACACACACACACACGTGTCTACATGTATGTATAAATATATGTGTGCATCTCTCACACATATACATAGTACATGTTCGTATGTATCATATACACGTCGACAAACACAAATTCTTGCGTGAAGTCAATGCACTATGGGATAAATTCCCGTCTTTGACAATCAATTAACTACTCGAGAACAAATTAATTACTCAAAGGAGCAAAGTTAGCATATTGATATCCAAATTTAGTTCACATATTGTAAAGTAGATAACATACATAATTTAATTCAAAATTGGTTTGCTACTACTTTTGATTTTAAACACCGAAGTTTGCCACCATTTTCTTTTGTTTTAATTATTTTTTAAATCAATAAAATATACATTTAGCCCATAGTCCAAGCCTGTCGATTTTCAAGAATGTGTTTGCCAATACATACAACCTGCGATCCACATATCATAGTCTATAGAAATTACTATAGAAATTTCTGCTAGAATATTAGATAGATCAGGGAATTTTATCAAAATAGAAATGCACTGAACATCACAATAAATAATCGTATTTAAATTAAATAAGTTACAGCAATGACAAAGAAAGATTAATATTATACTACGAATATAAATAAATATAAAAGATATATAATCTACCATTATCATATTAAACTCATAACAATTTGGACAAACAAAGCCCATTACATGTACATCTGTATTCCTGTATTTTAATCAAGTCAAAAATGGATGCTTCTAAATTTTTCAGTTGTCGGGGGATTTAACTCACTGGGTATTCGCTCAAGCTGTCATATAATCATAATCGACAAGCCGATTAATGCTATGTATGCATTTAATGAAAGATATAAGCAGGTTGTTTTTCCGTTTTCTGAGTATATTATAGGATTTTTTTACTTTGATTTAGCTTTAATTAATTTTTTGCTTGCTCGTATTGCCCTAAGGTCAACTGTCCGCACGTAAAAATCCATAGAAAGCTTATCAAATGTGAATCGTTACAGTATTTGGCGTCTAGTCGCCATTTAGCAGCTACTGTAGAAGCTGATGGTGATAACGAAAGCGATTGTGATTGGGATTGAGATTAAGATTAGGATTACCGACTGACAAGGCAATTATCGCGTATTTGGAATACTCAAACATTCAGGTTGCATCTGATTTGAAATACCTGACATTGATTAGCTTAAGAATCTATTCATTTGCCAGTTGAACATACAACACCCTACGCTCAAATTTCCTCAATCCCCATTCCTCAAGCAAATACGGACGGAACACACACACACGCACGCGTGGATACACGGACAAATATTTTGCCGGAGTCGCGCTTCTCGCACCGTACATCAAGGCAAACATTTGCGAATGAGCATTCGAGCATGGGGGCAGCAGACACCACAGATGCCCCAGGTGGCATTTGGTTGTTGCCCCTTGCCCCCCCTCGGCACAGTGAAGCGCAGCCAAATTTAAATCTATTTTTAAATTTTTCGCGTAACTCAGTCAGAATAGTACGAAACCTAAACAGCAGTCAAGCGTACTTAGTTCCTAGACACATACCAAACTGACTCAGAGTATACCAACAGTTTCGCCAAGTCGAGCAAACTGTCTATTACATATCTTCGCTGTTTCTCGTCAAATCGTAAACCAATTCAAGCATCTTTGTGGTTAACCGATGAAGGTGGGGGCTATGAAAAATCTAAATATAAATTGATGAATTTCAATTAATCATGTCACAATGAGCTAGCCTCAATACTAGGTATAGCTAAGCTAATTTAACATTCCTGTATTTATACGACTATATATTCTCCGGTTTTGGATTAAAAATGGATGCTTGGCAAGCTGCAAATGGAACAGCGTCTAAAACGGAAAGAGAAGATGTATAAAGCCAAATAGTATTAACGCTCGTAGCAGCCTCCACAGATTGGGTGGTGAACTGAGAGAAAAAGCAAGAATCAAGAATTTAAGGTGTCAAAGTTCAATTAGCCAGATAAATGTTTGATTCAAAAACAGAACTTTGCATTTAGGTCCGCTTTAAATATTTTTTGGAACTTGAACTGAAATCCTAGAGCTAAACAAGATTCATTTAAGAGCTTTAATTTGTGGAAGGAAGTATTATTTATTTTTCCGAGTGTGCTATCTTAGCGTTTGATAAATGTAAATTTGCGCTTTCTGCGCAATGCAAGCGCTCTAATTGCTTGCAACTGGAGTACACCCAACCCCGATCCCAATCCCAATCCCAATCCCGATTCCGATCCCGATTCCAGTGCCACTGCCAGCTCAAAGTGGGGGGCGGGGAGTGCTTTTTGTCTTGCCACGCCCACTGCAACAGCAGGAGCTACATCAACAGCAGAGACTGCAGCAACAATTAATTGCCATCATTTTTTAGAATCCTTTCATGCGCTTCATTTCAGTTGCCCTTCCGCTGCCTTGTGCTGCGCTTTCCCCCGCGTCCCTCGGCGCAGTTAGCTGTAATTTTCTGTATTATTTCTACCAAAAATTCTTAGTGTAATGCAGCCAATGTTTTCTAGTTCCATTCCATTCCCAGCCACGCCCCCTGGTCTACGCCTCCCGTTGCCGCGTTGTTTATTGCGCTGCAACTTCCGTTACAAACGAAGATAAATTGTTAGCTTTTTTTGGCTTCTCCTTTTATTTTGCTGTGTTTTGTTGTGTTTTGTTTTTCTTTTTCTTTCGACGTTTGTTGTTGTTCGCAAGTTGCATTGCGTTTTTCTATTTGAGTTTATCCAACAGCTGTTGCCACCAAAACTTTACCTCTATATTTTGGCAACACGGTGGCAAATATTCATTAAAACATATAAAAAATTAAACAAATAAACGCCATCATGCTGCCTTCCCCTGGCCCGTCCCTCAGTCTATCAGTCTTGAATTGGAAGTGAATAGTGAAGCCTGGAAATAGCAGAGGAAGTCCTAAAATCAGTGTCGCTGCCTAGGCATATTCGGCATTATTAAATCAACATTATTCAGTTATGTGGCATCTGAATTAAAATGTTGCCTGTTTTAAGTTATGACCAATGTGCAACTCGTTTGTTAATTTGATAACACATCTGATAAATTTCTATTCGCGAATTCAGAACTCCTGAAAAGCTATTATTTTAAACACTCACCTATTGGTTTTACCTTAAAGATAATAAGCTGCAAGGAAAAAATACATTAACATCGATTTTCTGAGGGATTTACCCCATATTGTTATAAGATTTATATGAATATTTATATTTTGATATGAATGTGAGTATTTTCATAAAGTATCAAGTTAAAGATTTTGTATTGTTAAATTAATAGTAAATTTCGATTATGTTTGAACAGTCTTCTTTGTATTTCAAAGTTTAAAATTCCCTAAATTATCTTAGGCATTTCATTATGTTTTGTGTACATATAAAAGTATAACTAATTTTTTTCTGTGCTTTCTATTGCTTTCAACTGCAGATAAGCCAAATTTAAATACTGTACTAATTACATAGGAAGTTCTAAATAGTAGCAGAATCATAAATCAAGTGCAATATTATTTTAAAAACCAGAATGGCGGAGCAGATCCGTTGTGCTAAAGGCCGCAGTCGGACGTAACCGACAGTGGGAGATCACAATCTCAAACCACAACGCCCCTCTGGACAGTCGAGAGAATTGTCTGGTGCATATCTTCTCTTTTTCTTATCCGATCGTGTGCCAAATTGCAAGTTTAAGGTTTTTCACTTGTGTCTGCACTTGCTTAATAGTAGATCGTTTTTAACTTTCTTAGATATTGCTCATTTATTCACTTGCATTTGGAATTAAATTTTATTTTAATTGCAGTGTTTATATCTGTAATTTGGTATTCAATATTAACGTTATGGAATTTGTACAACTTATTGAAAAATCGATCGCCCCGTCAAGTCCCCTTGGCCTGTCTGTTGCTTATTCAAATTTTGGCTTCGATTAATAGTTATAGACACATGTGTGGTATATTTGTAGGTATATAATTATATTTATATTTTAGATTGTATGGTAACGTAGCGTGGCGCAACGAGTTTGAAATTGTTTTGGAGCTGAAAGCTGAAAGCGCGATTATCTCGTACATTGACCGCAGAGCAGAGTTAATCGGGCTAGTGTTAACCACAGTCGCAGTAGGTCGCTCTCTACACTCTGTCCGCTGATAAGATAAGGCTGTCCGTATGTGTGTGTGAGTGTGTGTGTGTGTGTGTCTAGTCACGGCTCGATTCCGATAGCTGCAGCTGTGCGCTGTGGTGTAGCCTCAGTTCCGCACCATCAGCTGACAGCCATGGAGCTAACGCCTCGCCTGCTCGCTTTGCTGCTCCTCGCGTGCGTTGCAAGTGCCAAGGAGCTGTCGCCGTCGCTGCCGCTGCCGAAGGATGCGGCGAACATCAAGGATCTGAGCGAGCTGGGCGCCCATTATCTGCCCGCTGGCTACAGCCAGTCGAACATAACGCTGGCCGACCTGCAGCGCCTGCTGCTGCGCAAGTGCGAGAGGGCGAACGCCGCCCTGCCCCCGGGCAGCGTGGATGCCTCGAAGCTGAGTGGAAACATACAGGCGGCTGCTGGGCAGCTGATGCAGTGCGTCAGCGGGCTGGTGAACATCAGTGTGGTGCTGGACGAGGTGGAGAAGGCGCGGCCACTGGGCGAGCTGGACGTGGTCTTCGAGAGCTATTGCCTGCGGCTGCCCAACATGACCAGGTGCATGACGGACTTCAATGCGGCGCTGTTGCCCTGCCTGAATCGGGAGGAGCGCAGTCACAATGCCGTGATGCAGCGCATCATGAGCAAGCTGCTGGAGTTCGTCTGCTACAAGAACGGCGATCAGATCGCGCTCTTCATCGCCGAGGAGGGGCCCGAGTGCCTCGAGAAGCACAAGGACAACATCGCCGGCTGCCTGCAGAAGACCTTCGGACACTACCTGCCCAATCAGCTGAACGCCAGCCAGCTGGAGCTGCCCGATCTGGTGCTCGGCTCGCGTCAATGCGTCGAGCTGCACGACCTGGCCGACTGCGTGCAACAGCATCTGGAGACCTGCGACAACATCACGCCCAGCAACATCGTCGAGTCCATGTTCCGCTACGTCCTGAAGGAGACCAGCTGCCAGCAGACCGTCAATCGGGTCACCAGGGAGCGCATGGAGGCCCTCGTCGGCAGATCGGGAGCGGAGGCCAGCTGGAGCAAAGTCGTCGGGCTCTCCATGGCGCTTGCGCTGTCCTTGGCGGTACTTTAGCTACACTGCACAGAAAAAGCAGTCTCTCTGTCTCTCTTGGCAGCCATGAACAGCATTTAAAGTGGACTTAATGTGCTTCAGCCACAATATATTTTACAATATTTTTTATAATCTGTTTTTTGAATGAATATTAAGTTCCTTAAAAAAATGTACAAACTTATTTTTATACCTCGTTTTTTTTTCTCTCGGTGCACTCGATATTCATCAACATTTTTATGTTTAACTTTCTTGTGTGTGTTTTTGTTTAATTATATTACATTAAGTCGATGCGGCATATTCAATTAATTAATGTGCTCCCACTATGAACATTTCCCTGTAGCCATGAAATGGGTAAAAACTTTGGGCGAATGTATGCCACAGGCATGACTAGAAGCGAGAAGTAATGATAACCTACATAAGCGTTTCAATAGGAAATTGTTTTGTGTTTTTAAATAATATACATATAAATAAAAACCAGAATGGGCGGAGCAGATCAGTCGGACGGGCCCGACTGTCTTATACCCTGTGCCACAGCTCGCGCTGCGCGCTCGCAAATACAGTTTACAATTTAAATATTTTAAATATAATTTATTTTATTTACAAAGAATAGTATGGGCGCGCTTCGTTTCATTTATATATTTTGTGTTTATTACCCGATTTCAATCCGCTTTCAAGATAGTTAAATATACTAATACAAGAGAGCTTATGTTCCAAATAACAACCTTCTATGTTTGATATTACGCTTATTATTCAACTTTTTATGTTCAAAAACACGAGGTTGTTTGGGTTTTATTGATTTTTGGGCGTCAAAAGGGGCGTGGCATCCAACTTTCGAGATAAACTTGATATGCGTAAGATAACTACCTATCTATAGCAACCAAAACGGCTTCTCTAGCTTTTGTAGTTTCCGAAATCGACGCGTTCATACAGACAGACGGACAGACAGACAGACAGACGGACATCGATAAATCGACTCAGCTCGTCTCCCTGGTCAAGAATATATATACTTTGTGGGGTCTGCCACGCCTCCTTCTGCCTGTTACATACATTCTGACAAAGTTATTAACCCTGTTTCCCCATTTTTCAATGGGCACAGGGTATAAAGGGAATTACACTTTTTACTTCGCCATTAATTTTTTGAATTTAAGCCTATTTTGAACCCATTGATGCTGCGAATTGCTTTACGATTGGATAAGAAACATCGCAGATATGCAGCAGACAATCCTCTCCCTCTCTCTCTCTCTCTGTGCAGATAGGGAATAGTTTGTGATTGAGGCAGTGATTAGAGAAACACAAAGTAGAGGGGCTTCTACTGTCGGTTACGTCCGACTGTGGCCTTTCGCGCGACCGACCTGCACCGTCCTTACCGGTTTACACTGTTTTTTCGCTCGGTGCACTCGTTATACATTCATGCAAAAGCAGCATCAACTAAAAAGTTTTTTGTTTGTTGCTTTTGTGTGCTTTTTAATTATGTTTAATAAAGTCAACGCGGCGTATGCGCAATGTATCCTAAGCCGCTTAACGGCTTCGCTTTTAATGCCCCACAGGCAAGCTGAAAGTCCCAAAAGTGTTAAGTTCCAAGCTGCATAAACACGACTCTGAAATATGAGAATACTGAGGCATGAGGCACTGCCACATTGCAGTGCTTATCGGCCAGTTAGCAGCCGGGTCAGTTGTCCGTCCGTCCAACCGACTGGTTCGGTGTCTTATCGGACACTCGCTGGGCACGACAATGCGACTGGACGGTTGGGGTATTTTTCAGCTGGAATTGCCGCAGATGCGGGCAGCTGGAAAGCGGAAAAGGTTTGAGGCCAGTGAAGTCAGAGGCAGGTTGCTATAGGGATTGAAAGTGGGATGGGGATGGGGATGGGGATGGTGATTGGGATTGGACATGGCCTGGTCATCAGTCTGGCAAGCAAATTGATTTGGCACCCAAGCGAAATGCCCCGAGCCAAGATTACCTCAAATGACGTTGTTGTGGTTCGCTTCGCCTTACTCGTAAATCATAAAAAACTGCGTATAAATCTAAAGAGAAACACCACAAAATACGACTCGGCGAGAAAAAGCGCAACTATCATCGTTTCCACAGACAGGGGGCAGGAGACAGCAGACCGGAGACGTTGAGGTACGGAGGTATGGAGGTTTGGGGGCACACGGAGCAGGGAGTACTGGTCAGGGCATACGATGTACTGTACTGGACACAAAGAACTGGCGGCATAGAAAGTTCAATATTCGTTTTGCTGCACGATGACGATGACGATGACGATGACGATGACATCTTTTGGCGAGCAGCTGGCGGTGCATGGGGCACGGGGCATGGTGCAAGGGGCATGGGGCATTTGGCAACAGACGAAGCGTGAAATGAATGGAGTTTTACTTAGCTTAGTTGAGTTTAGCTACGCATTTCCTTTTTCCTTTTTCTCATCTCACTTTGCTTTTTCTCCGCTCATTTCTTAGGTTGGCCTTAAATGGCAGGGCAGCCTGTTTAAGGAGGAAAACTGTACGAACAGCATGAAATACAAGACGATAAATTTAAGCGATCCTGTAGGGCTTTAAAAAATTCGGCAAGCCTGAAGTCGAATGTTACCTAGAGTGCAATGCGCTTTTTATGTCCGATTAATATACCGATAAAGAGCATCTGTTTCAATTAACATTGTCTATTTTTAATATTACGCTCTGCTATTTCGTTTTTACCTATTATGACGAAAATGAATACACGTAAAGTTAAACCAAATCTTAAATTAAATCAGTCTTACCTTAGTAAATAAATTTAATGTATCTGATTTGATGAAAATACGTATACTATATAAATGGATGCCAATTTCTTTTCTAACGACAAAAACTACAAAAAGAATTTACAGAATTTTCACTTTTAATTTGAACCTTGATCCGACCAATTTGAGTTAAGGTTTATCCACATTTATTCAACATCACTCAGCTGAAATGTATTCAGTCTTCGCACATTCGAATGAAATACTCGTTCAATGAATACATCAGCAATCAGGAATTGCAATCAGCACGGTTCCGGGGCCAAGTTGCAAGTGTTTTCCTTCAGTTAGTTGTTTAGTTCTCAGTTCTCAGTTCTCACTTCTCAGCTCCCAGCTCTCAGTTAGTTAGTGAACTGTTTGGAGCAGAGCTAACAAGTCATAAATGTTGGAAACTTAATTAGACTTGCAGACAGCCCAGCCAGAACTCAGAGCAAATGCGCTCTGCGTGGGTTTTGGGTTTTCAGTTGGGCACCCTCAGTTGCATTTGGAAAAGCCCCTTGCCCCTTGCCCCTTGCCCGTTGCCCGGTGCCCGTTGCCCGTTGCACAGTGCGCATTGCACTTTGGTCGAAAACGCAAAATTTACGCCATGAATTTGAATTTTCATGGGGAATAATATACGTATGTGTATAACTTATATTTTCTCAAAGTGAATTATTAAACCACATATAATCCATAGCTTATGAATAAATAACATATCTGATTATTTATCAGCGTTGCAAAGCTCAATAATCGATCGGTCGATTACTCGCTAAAAAAAAGCGGGAAACTGGCGTCAGACTTGGATCTTTTGCTGTTTCTTGACTTTTGCACCAAATCGTAAATAAAAATACGTATAATATTGCTTGGGGATATGTAAAAAAAAATATAAAACTAACAATATATTTAAATGCATGTGCCTTTGTTTTTGTTGTATCTTAGCATAGTAATATTTGAACAAAGGTGTTTGTGTATTCTGAAACAAGACTCACATTCTATTAACTCAGTGATTATTAAAATTTTTGCGTGATTTGGCGTGAATTATCTTTTTCTTCAATTGAAGGCAAAGATGCTTTAAACGCCCACACAAATTATGACATATTTTTTACTGCATACCCAAAAGGGCACATATGACAATCTCATCGACTTGTTACCTGTGAAATACTAACAAAGCGACATTTTTCCACCGATTAAAACGATACCTACTATTTTGAAAAGAAGATTGTCAGAACTACCTATAGTATAAATTAATGCTAAGGGCTTTCACTTTTTTTTCGACTTTAAGCCCCCTTATTACAAGAAAATTATTCAATCACAATGTATCTCCATATATATCTAAGTAAGTGGGCGTGTTCCTATTAACTTATTCTATTTAAAATGCGGTTCCTTCTAATAGATTTAATATTTTATATTATGCAACCAAAAATCGGCCATTTCGACCAGTGTGCATTGCTCGCTTTTGGGTCGCTATTGACTCTGGGTAACGGCTGCTGGCACTTTATTATTGATGTGAAAAAAGCGGAAAATGAATGCGTTTCCGGTACTTTTCGCGAGTTGGCAGCTAAATTGCAGCGGCCATGAATCATTCGACTATGGCTTGGCCGTCAGCCCCAAAACCAAACTCAGCCTCAACTTGCAGCTTGCGACTTGCAACTGAAACTGCAACTGCAACTGCAACTTCAACTTGGCATTCCGCATTCGGCGACTAGACAAACTTTGTACGTGCCACGCGTGCAGGCCTGCCAAAGTGTATTTAGCTTGACAAGAGTTGCGAAGCGAATGGCAGCAGGAAAAAGTGGCAAGGGGAAGGAGCAGCGAGGCGGATGAAAGAGGAAGGCAGCTGCCGAAGTTGTCTCAAAACTTGGCTGGGCAAATAATTGCACGTCATTGGCCAAATTATTGGTTCTGCATGGGGTTGGGCTAAAAGAACTTAACATTTAGAGAGTGTCCTTAGGACGCCAGTCGATAAGTGGCAAAAGAATACGAAGAAATCGACAGAAAGAGAGAACAAGTGCAAGACAGAGAGAGAGAGAGAGAGAGAGAGAGAGAGAGATGACAGCGGACATTAGGAGTTTAAAGCCATCAGCAACAATTCATACCACCTGTCTCTGTGAACTAAAAACAAATGTAGGTTTTTGGGTTTGACAACAAAGTTACGGATATGCGCAAATTTAATTCGATTACCCCTGTGAAACTTTCCTACATCAATTATTGGTTAACACCGATCTTAAAATGTCTTAACCTATGTATGCGCCTTACCCTTGCTGACCAAACTCTCAATGCCTAACTCTTGCTGGTCGACACTAAGATACCCTGTACACACAGAGGCAAGCTATGCGGGTATGCACAAACCACGTCACCCTCCACGTTTCCCATTTGCAGTATCTGAGTAGACCCTTTGTATCTTTTCAAGTACAGGGTATAAAAAGTGCTATCCACTAATCTATCACGTTTAAATACGAGCTATTTATCCAGTAATTGTATTCTCAATTTGATTTTGATTAATTCCTTGAATTGTGTGTGTCTATTGTAAAGCCAAAGCCCTTTGAAACCCAGTTTAAATGCCCCATTTCCACGTCTATGAGAATGTGAGAGGGTGTAGGTGTGCGTTTGATTTACTGTATGAGATGTACATACATACACACGGTGCATACATATGCATACATATGCATATATGCATAGAGCAACATATCTAAATAATGGGATTGTGGGGCACGTTTCAATTTGCCGCTTTTGCTGTGCTTGATTGTGAGAATGAAATATTGGCATTGAAGTGCACATAGATACATATTTCACTAATACGGCAGCATTAGCAGCAGTGTTGACAATTTTCAAAATTTAAAGCCTGTTTTTGGCGGGAAGAGCACAAAAATTAAGCTCAAAATATGTTGAAGAATAGCCAGAAAACAGCTAAGCTATTCCGAAGATTTTTATGCTTTTCAGCAATAATTTTTGCCAATTCTTCAATTAGTAGCCAATATAATTGTTTGTACTCTAAAAATAACTATTTTCCTATAGTAGTTACTTTTTAAATGACAGCAAAAATGCGGAATGACAACGAAATGTTTGGGTGATTTTGGACTTTCCATTAAAGGTGTTAGAGCAAATGTCGATCCAAATAATGAGAGCAGACCTTTGGTTATTACTTATTTAAACATGATCTTTGTAAAATTTAAGATAAAGCTATTTTTTTTTGAAAAAAACTAAAAGCAGTTTTACAATTTTCGTAAAAAACGCCCTTTAGATTTGGCGGGAAAAAAGCGGAAAGGGCAACAGTGATTAGCGGGCACGCACACACGTTGACAGCTGTTGTTGTTTTGTGAGCGTAACGATAAAACAACCTCATTTACGTAATGATCATCATCATCGACACCGACATCAACATCATCGCCAGCATCGTCTAAATGGCAACGCATACATTGCAAAAACGGAAACGGAAGCGTTGAAAAAGCAATTGGCAAATGGCAAATGGCAAATGGCGACGCCAACTCTGACCTTAGCGTGACGCAGTTGGCTAAACAGTTGCAATTTATTGGCAGCTGCAATTAGTTGGCCACACTTCCGCCATGGCCCAGGGACCCGGCAAACTTCTCCCATGCCAATTACGCTGCAAGTTACGCATTAAAATTATGACATTACTCGCAACTTGAGTACGTGCCGCAACACAACGACACCCACTTTGTGTGTGAGTGTGAGTGTGAGTGTTAGTGTTAGTGTGAGTGTGTTGTTTGCCTGCATTAGTACACAGAGCGAAAAATTGTGTTCATAAACTTAGTTCGAATATACAATATCTTAACATAAATTGCTATCTCAAGAAGTCTAAAAATAAAAATGAATTTTTTAAATAATAAATACAATTTTATTTAGAATTGTAAACAACTATATAATACCTAAAAAAAAATACACCCAAAAACTTTGTTGAATTTCAAAGATGAAAAAAATCAATACGAAAGCCGTCTTGCCAAATTCTAGTAGATTTCAAACAAGATAATTACTTTATTGAAGTAAACGATGCAGCACCTGTAATATTGCCAAAACAATAACACGCTGTATTTATCAACGTGATTGCAATGAGCTTTCCAGGTTCGTTAAATATAACATCCTGTTGTTTATTAACCGATTTCAATGTAGCTTTCCAGGTATGTCGTTATCAAATAACCTAATATATAAGAGTATGTATTCGGAATAACAATCTTCTATGTTCAATATTACGCTTGTTATTCGGTAAAGAATTTGATATTATTCAAAATTTGAAGATAGCTTCATCTGCGTATGATATAGACCTACCAACTACTGAAGACAGAATTTATGTAACTAGATTTGTGTCTCTTCAAATGGCGAATGTATTCTATTTATGTTCATTGTGGGCGGCAGGGCGTGGCATCCAAGATTTGAAATAAAGTTGATCTGCCTATGGTATACACAAACACAAATACTTTCAAACATGACCAAAATGGCTTCTCTAGCTTTTATAGTTTAGGAAATCTCATGCGTTCATACAGACAGACGGACAGACAGACAGGGCTAAATCGACTCAGCTCGTCACCCTGATCAAGAATAAATATACTTTGTGGGGTCTGCCACGCCTACTTCTGTCTGTTACACACATTCGCCCAAAATTATTAACCCTGTGTTTACCATTTTTCAATGGGTACAGGGTATAAAAAACACAACTGTATTAATTCAAGAAATACCAGGAATATCAACTTCAAAATGCATAGCTCAAAAACCGAAAATGTAGATCTTTTCTCTCTGTGTAGTGTTGTTTACGATTTCCTCAATAAATGAGCATATAACTAATTTGCGATTTGAAGATGAAAAACTTTCTAGTGAGAATAGTGAGAATTTTCAATAAGCTGCTTAACAGCTTGCAGTGTCTGTGAGAAAGCTCGAATCAAGAGTTTCCGGTGTGAAGAGTTCAATGAGGCAGAACAAGTCCGAAATTCTTCATTTAAGCGCGTTCTTAAGATTATTTTATTTCATTTCTACGTGCATGAACTTTTAAGACCTAAATAAGATACGATTCGTAACTAATTTAATCACGATAGTCACTTGGTTTTATCTTCATTGCTTTTGATGGCCTAATCAATTTGATTCTATTCCGATTCGAAATAAAATTTTATACCAAAATAAGATCTTTTCAAGAGGTTTATTTCGTAAACTGAATTATTCTTTATAGCACTTGGAATTATGTTGAAAAGTAGGATGCATTGTGTTCTGCTGTCGATTGCCTCCGACTGCTTGGCTTCCGAATTATTAATTAGTTCAGTTAGTGGGTGTAACCGTCTTACCGCCTTACCGCCCTAGTCGCTGGGAGGTGAGGGAGCTCATTTCTTCCCACACTGAATGTCTTCATGATGAGGTCTGCAATGACTACACAATGGACAGCATTTACAGCTGAAATCCATTAAGGAGCGTAGGGCTATTAAATTGAATGCAAACCGCAAATACAAATTCGAAATAGCAAATGATAAATGCCAAATGGTAAAAGCGAATGTGGCAAATGAATTGAAAATTTGTTTGGCTGTCCGCAATCAATTGTCGCATGTGGGTAGAACGCCTCGATCCAGGGATGGGACTGAGGTCGGTTTTCATCTCCAGAACAAACTATTTAATATAAATATTGCAGAGGGTAATAGCTTTAACCGATATCTAAATTCACTGAGAACAGTAGAACTGCAGGTAATAATGTGCAGTGTAGAGCATTGGACAGTAAGCTCAAGAAGGTCATTAATTGACCAAACCAAACGCTTTACTAGAATCAGTACAGATGACATCCGTTTGCATTTCACCTTCGAATATGGTAATTACAACAGAAGTTAAGTGTTTGTAGATCAGATTTTCACAAACCCATGTTAAATATAGGAAATAATTGATGAACATTTAAAAACCTATAAGCTTCCCAAACATTTTTCGAATAGCTGAGACCTAGACCTCTACAAATATTTGCATCGGTTTTATGTACTTTTGCTTATACTAACTCTCACTCTCTCTCACAAACTAATCAGATTCTGTTGTGGGCTATCAACGATAGTCAAATCAAAGTGGCTTCGAATCAAAATCAATAAAACGTGTCAAAAGTTGCGTTCTAGATCCACTCGTAACTATAAAAAGCAATTGCGTTTCACTGGCAACTTGAATGTGCTCGAAACACAAGCGACACATTCAAAGTGCTTTGAAGCCCTTGCCCCCGCGCCCCTTTGCCACTCTGCCACCTCTCGCATCCGTGTCCCTTGTCGGGCATACAGCTTGCAACAAAGGCAACAAAGGCGACAAAGGCAACAATGGCAACAATGGCAACGATGGCGACGTGGCAACGCGTGCGTCAAATGCCATGCAGCTTGATGTCTGTCAAATTGCATGTTGCACTTGCAGTTGACCATGCCCAGTTATCCCCCGGCCATAACAGCGCCAAAAAAAACAAAACGATATTCGCTGAAAAACACACCAGCAACAATATCAGATCCACAGTATTCTCAGCAAACCATTTCACATATAGTACACAAACCGGAAGATTTCATTTGAATTTCCCCCGTTTCCGTAGGAAAATCCAAGCGAAAACATTGGCTTTGAAGATTTGTTTTGTGAGAAAACGAGTTTAGTACAAAATATCAGGTATAATTTTGTCTAGATAATCCCTAGAATTAGTTTCTGGCAGTTTTGCCATCGATTTCAACCAAACAGCCCACTGTGCCCCGTCCGTCCATAAACAGGGCATGCAGTCAAGGGGAACTAGTCTTTTTTTATGTCCCTATCTCATGCTGTCATTCCAGGAATCAATAGACATTTGTATCGCTGCAAGTTGATCATCCCCTTCAATGTTTTCAATCTGGCGACCTATGGAGAGGTGTCAAGCGCCAACAGATTGAAGCATGACGATTATTTTGATAGGAACACGGCAATAATTTTGTGCTCATTGTAGTTTCTCATTTGCACTTAATATTATTTTTTTATTTAAGATAACTTCGTAATGCCACAAGTACAAAAGATTTATAATTTAAAGCATTGGTCACATAACATTTAGATTAAACTTAGATTCTAAAGCTTGAAAAACAATTTCTTAAATTAGATTCTAATTCATTTTATATTTGAATTTAATTTAAATTTTGTTAGTTTTTATTTTTAATTTTAATTTTAATTTTTGTCTCTAAAATATTATTGTACAAATTGAAAATAATAATTGAATGTGCCTACCTTTTGCATTAAATGATGTATTACAACAATCTAGAATTATACTTTATTCTATTATTAAATAAGCAACAAATAATTGTTAAATTATTAAGATTTATGCACAAATAGATAAGCAACATATAGAGCTGGACATATTTTATGAGGTGCTTTTATTGTTCTTTCATCAAATTTCCAATTAGTTAGGTTTCTATAGACTGCAGAAGCGAGGCTCGGACGCCGTGTGATGCTAGTTCGGTGTCTATAGCTTGTGAAAGCGAGGCTCGGACGCCGTCTGCTAGTTGGGTTTGTATGGAATCAGGAAGCAAGGCTTGGACGCCGCCTAACTCTAGTTCGATGTCTATAGATTGGGGCAGCGAGGCGCGGACGCCGTGTGATGCTAGTTCGGTGTCTATAGCTTGTGAAAGCGAGGCTCGGACGCCGTCTAATTCTAGTTAGGTTTGTATAGAATCAGAAAGCAAAGCTTGGACGCCGCCTAACTCTAGTTCGATGTCTATAGATTGGGGCAGCGAGGCGCGGACGCAACGAACCAATGCAAAGATGGCGCCGGAATTTGAAAAGCGACGCAACCAGAAACTATCAATTATTAAATTATTATTTTATCTTACAATTCAAACATAAATAATTTCAGTTAATACAATTTAAACACAAGCATAAAATCTGACAATCACACGAGATTACATAAACTTCACAAATCGGACTTATCAAATTGGGATTACAGATTGCTTATATAGTAGACGCCCTTGCACAGTGGACACTTGCGCTTGTGGCAGTTCTTGCCAGCGACGGGCTCGGGTTTGAGGGAGCGAAAATGGTTGGACACCGCGGTCAGGATGTGATCCCTGGAGGCCAGCAGAGTGTCGGCGGCGCAGTCCTTGTAGGTGTTTAGGCAGTGCATCAACATGTTGTAGAGCACGAGCTCCGTGGGCAGGAAGGTGTGCAGGGTGCGGTCGATGCCATCGACGAGCTGCTCCATGAAGCTGCGCGTCAGCTGCAACAGCTGCTGCACTGCCTCCGCGCTGAGGTGCCGGCTCATGGCGTCCAGGACATCCGTGAAGCTGCCCAGGTTGCCGATCTGCTGGACAAACTTGAGGCCCAGCTGCTGCGCCAGCCGCTCGATGTTGACGCTCAGCTGCCCGCCCTCGCCGGCCACCAGGAACCCGGGCAGCAGTCCAGCCGCCAGGGAGGAGCCGCTGGCCAGCGTGGCATAGATCTTGGACAGGCTGAGCAGCACCTCCTTGTAGGGAATGTCGTTCAGCGTGCGCACAATGTCCAGGCGCAGGCTCTGCTGCCGATTGCCGCTCAGCTTGAAGGATTCCTGCGAGATGCGGTCCAGCGTCCTCCTGGTCTGCCGATGCATCGAGCGGCGCAGCGAGGAGCCGTCGGTGGCCCCGCAGGCGATGCGCAGATTGTTCACCGAGTGCGTGAACAGCAGCAGGCCGGAGGCCAGCTGCAGCAGATCGTAGCTGGACAGCGGCTGCTCGTCGCTCAGCTGCGCGTACAGATGATAGACGCTGTGCACCACCGTCGACGCCGTCAGCACCACCGACGAGACGTTGACGCTGCGCACCGCCAGCTGCGTGGCCAGATTCGCATTGCCGTTCATGCACTGCAGCGCCGTGGTGGCGCCCGTCGAGCCCAATCCAACGACGCCCCCGGCCACGCCCAGCCAGCTGTTGCGCGCCTCCCGGTTGCGAGGGGACACCGACTGGTGGTGCCAGCGGCGATCGATCAGACTGCCAGCGGAGCGTGCCACGCCATAGGCGGAGCTGCCGGCGCCGACGACGGCGCTGGCCACCAGCAGCGGACCCGCCGCCGGCGCCACCAGCACCGCCGCCAGTCCGGTGGCCATCGCCAGCCGATCGCCCGCGCGCAGCAGACGCTGGCGCAGCCAGCACGCCGGCGTCGCCTGCACCACCAGCTGCACCACATCCTCGTCGAAGGTGTAGACGCCGTCCTTGGGCGCTATCAGGCTGCCCCTGGGCAGCGCATTGTGGCGCAGATACTGCTGCCAGTTGGCGTACACGCGCCCCTGCTCGTCCACGAAGATCATGCAGCAGCCGCGGCTGTCTGCGCCCTCCTCCCCCTCCTGCTCCTCCTGCCGCACGCACCTGCGCGTGCGTATCACCGGATGGCAGCTGAACGCGTGCGCGTCGAGCGCCAGCGTCGGATCCGATTGCTGCTCGGTGACCAGCACGTAGATGATGGAGGAGAGCAGATTGCCGTTGGTGTAGCGCCGTTGCTGCCACACGTTGTGGAACATGTCCAGGCGCTGCTTGGAGAGCGCCGGCCTCTTCGCCTCGCCCTCGATCACGATCAGCTGATCGATCTTGTTCTTCAGGACGTTCGCCTGGTCCGGCGCCAGCCTGCAACGCAGCTTCCATTAACCAATTTGTCAACAATTCGATTTTCTACCTACGAGTCCCAAACGATTTGCGAGCGAATTCCGCTGCTCAGCGCGAAGTCCCGTTGCACGTCATAGGCACTGCGTGGCATGGTCTTCGTCAAGTGGCAAGCAACAAATTAACAATTTAGTTTAACAATTTTCAACATCAACTCAGCTTTTCAATCATCTCAGAAGCGCGCCCTTTTTGTTGCAAACCTATCGTGGCGATATCGATGTTCTTTTTTCGATAACATCGATTGGCACTAAGCTCGGTACGCACGTCAGGCGAAATCCGACCGCGAGCAAGAAACAGCTGATTGTGGATTATGGAATGTGCATTAAGATAATTTATGAAAATATTCAAAAATGTTTTATTTTGTAATGTGAAATGTTATGCATAATGTGACAACAAACAAGGCACACACTGTGATGTCTGCTGAACAAATTCAAATCGATGCAACTCAGCAATTACCTATTTCAAAACTTAAATTCAAACATCGCGCTTAGGTGTTGCGCAACACGCAAATGCCATTTTATGCAGTTGGCAACACTGACATTTTTGTGCAACCCTGCGCCGAAATTAACGGCGCTAATGAAACGTTTTGTTGTCGACTCTTTTATTATCCAGCGCAAGCTAAACAAATAAACCAGAAAAGCAGAAAAGGTTGGAAGGATGGAAGGTTTGTAGGTTTGGAAGGTCGTCTGGCCTTCAAAGGCCTCTTACAAGAATGTTTACAAGCTCCACCAGTACTGGACTTGCAGAACAAACCACTACAGCTGGAATTAACCGTAAGTTATTGAAAGGCCTCCAAAGAGTTAAGTATGGCTTTGAACGGTTCTTTTTCAATCAACAGAACCGGTAAAAGTGAAAAACCTTTAGAAGCGCCCGCTTCATTTGCAGACCCACTGGGAAATCGGCAGAAACTGAAAAACACATGATCATCGATCGGTGGAATTATCTGCTCTGGGCAAGGCAGTTGCTCCTTGAAGCTACCCAATAACCTAGTGATATACTCAATGTTGCTGTTTTGTCAAATAGGCTCATTGATGGAGCTCGGATTACTTGGTTCCTGCAGCAGCGTATCGTGTTCGGGGAATACGATACGCTACTGGAGAATGCGACCGTTCTACGTATCCTGAGCTTGCTGAGTTGATCATAACCTAATCAACCGGCAATGTTGAATCTATTGGATCGGGCCCAGGATTAACTCCAGCAGCCAGGTATTATTGCTATATCCATCTATATATTTGAATAATGAACAAGCCAATCTTTGCAGAAATTCAAAAAGAACCCGATACGCTGTTTGCAGAGCCTAATCAGTAGAGCCAGGGGAGCCTAATCAGAGAGTTAAAACAAGAGGTGAGAACTGACATTCATTTAGATTGCACATTCTTTAGCAATGCAGGGTGTTAATGCGCAGCACTTAAGATTGATGCTTGATTGTTCTGATTTCATTTTTGAAATATGTAAATAATTTAATGTATACTAGACCAAGTTTCATTGATACATATGTAAAGTTCCGTAAAATATTGCCCAAAGTTTATACATAAATTGCATAAAAATGTTAAAATGATTTACTATGCAAATTGTTGAGGAAATATTTTCATAATTTATAATACTACACACCAAATAAACAATTTCGAGCATAAAAACATTAGTTTTTAAACAAAAATACAAAAGTTTCCTTATTAATTTATCAATCCTTTTACTCTATTACTCTATTTCACATGCTTGCCGCGAATGCTTTAATTTCTTTGTTATCCTTCTCCCATTCAATGCCTCAAAATCGGTTCTCGCTATATGTTATATTTTGTATGAATGGCTGATTTTTTGAGACCATAAATCAAGTTTGAACCTGCAGTTTTCCATTGTGTGCAAGCTTACCCATTTCAATGCCAATCTTGTGGGCCGTCCGGATAAAGTCAAATTATGCTGTGTGTTTTTTGGGCTCAACCCGAACAGTCAGTCGGACGTGAATTGAAACGTTTACAGAAGCTGTTTGAATTTTTCTAAAAGCGATATGTGGGGGAGCTTAAGGACTGTGATGATTCCATTATGAAACATAAATTTAACAACAATATATAATTTAACAGAATTTAGCAAACATTCATTATTTTCAGATGAAATTTCTTAGTATCGTGTATTCACTTTTTCATTATATCTCTTAAATGAAGATATTATTTATTTTTTACCAGTTTAAAGAGAACAATTTTTTGAAATATCTACTACTACGATAGTAATTGTATATATTTCTGGCTGATATACAATTTTAAAGTATATACGCAGATATAAATCGCATTAGAATCCTAAACCATTTAAAAATGAAATTGGACGTACAAATTTTAGGACAACCCGAAAGAATATTAAAAAATCCAGCAAATTTTGGGTTTTATTTTTGTTTTATTAATTTGCAATCTTTACAAAAATTTAGCGAACATTTTCACCACAAAATGCTTTTCAATACCCTGTTTTTCTTTAGTGTTGTTTTCCAGCTTTTTGCAGCCCCTGTAGTTTTTCTTGCTGATTGACTACAAATATTCGCGGGCAATGAGTTATGAGCCAAATATACAGGTACTGCTGCCTTTCTATTCATCAGGTTTTTTGACTTTTTTACTTTCTTTCGGAATTCAATGAATTTGGCACATGCAGGGAATTCCAAAGAGCGGAGCCAGCTTCGTCTTTCGCACAATAGACAAACAAGCCCATAGTGCGGCCGAGTCTGGGGAAAGCAGGGCAGGAGGGATGCTAACAGAGCAATACTAGTGGTACGGGCATGGGTCTGGGTAGGGGTATTGCTACTGGTACTATGGTTACTCCTGGCTCCACTCCCGGTCTACCTTCCATGTTTGCATTTCAAATTCGGGCGAACCAGTTTCTTTCATTTTGTTCATGTGTGGTATGCAAAATTCCACGGCAAACACATGTATGCTAACGTGCGTACACTGCAACAAATTCCTATGGCTTTGGTTATATTCGGTTTCACTGTCACATATCTAACTCTTGAGTTTACATTTATTTGCAAAGATTCCATAAAATAATTTCGTCATGCTCATACAACCAAATGACAACAATATTTATTTTTCAACAAATATTTTGTGAATCTTCCTCAATAACGTTTATTTAATTTTATATATGTATTTCAATTGCTAATCGATAAATTGTTAAATAATAATAATAATTGGCATTATAGTGATATCAAACAATTTCTCTTCAGTCTATTCTATACGGTTTTGTTCAGTGTGGGCATAGGTATAAAAAAGCTAGCACAAAGCAGAGGCAGATTGACAGCATGACGAGCTGATTGACTGATTGACTGATTGAATGACTGAATGACTGAATGACTGACTTTCAGCTTCTGCAGAGCCTGTTGTCATGTTTGCACCTGTAAATTGAGCGCCCTCTTGGCGGGTGGGCGTGACGTGGGAGTTTATTAACGTTTGGCTTGGGATTCAGCCAACATTTTTGACTCAATGACAGCAAACATTTACATTTAGCATGTTCCCTCAACTCACATTTCCCCTTTTCTACTTTTCCACTCCAAATCTCTCACACAGAGGCAGATTCAGACACACACATGTACACATATACATATACATATACGTCCTATTCAAGCCTTCTCGCTTTGAGCTTTCGGATTTTCAATCCCTTTGTTGCCTTCGCGCCTTCTTGTTGCTGCCTGTCAATTGATAAGATATTTGCTATTTGATAAGGTTGGTAAGCAGCTCATGACCCTAATCTAGCCAATATATTTGCTCAAAGCCTAGTCAGACGTAAAGCCAATCGCACAGCCCTTAAACTAACTGGAAACCCAACTGCTATTTAAACAGAACTCGGCAGAAATTTATTTTGCTGGAAGAAAAATTGTATAATGATTTGATTACTTTCTATACCCTGCAAACGTCGAAAACGGATGAGCCATTCGCCTATGCAGGGTATTCTACTGTCGGTTTAGCCCTGTTGTATTTCAACTCGATAACAATTAATTTAATTGCGCCAAATGGGCAAAGTTGGCCACTGTGCGTATCAATCGAGCCTACGACTGTTGGTTCCCATTTAGCGAATGCACAATCAGTGCTGCTCAAACTGTGTGAATTGAAGCGAAGACACGAACCAATGATCAAACATAAGTCTCGGCAGTGACTCTCGAAATGTACTTTGAAATGGAAATTGTTCAAAATATGATTTTCGAATACGATTATTCTTAGTTGTTAGACCCTGTACTTTAAAAGGGTGCAAAAGGGTATATTAAATTAGTGCAAGTATGGAGGCGTGGTAGACCCCAGAAGGTATATGCATATTTCTTTATCAGGATGCCGAGCTGAGTTGATAAAGCCTTGTCCGTTTCCGTCCGTATGAACACTTACAAAAGTTGCGATCGGATAAGAAACAGCGAAGATATGCAACTGACAATTTGCTTGATTGTTCAGAGCGTATAGCGTGCCATTGTGTGTGTGATTGTTTATACCTGTGCCCATTTGAAAAATCTGAAAACAGGGTTAATAACTTTGTCAGAATGTATGTAACAGGCAGAAGGAGGCGTGGCAGACCCCACAAAGTATATATATTCTTGATCAGGGAGACGAGCTGAGTCGATTTAGCGATGTCTGTCTGTCTGCCCGTCTGGACGAAAGCTAGATCAGCCGTGTTGGTAGCTATCGGTAGATGTATTCAATAGGCAGATCAAGTTTATTTTAAATTGTATATGCCACGCCCCCTTGACACCCAAAAATCAATAAAACCGACAAACCCTTGTTTTTTGAACAGAAAAAGTTGAATAGCAAGTGAACATAGAATATTGTTATTCGGAACATAAACTCTTTTCTATTATATGTAACTTTCTTAAAAAGCGCACTGGAATCGGTTAATAAACACAAAAGATATAAACGAAACGATGTTGCAGCGCGTCCATACCTTTGTTTATAAATAAACTAAATTATATTTTAAATATTTAAATTATACACTGTATTTGGTGCACAGGGTATAGGACAGTCGGGCCCGTCCGACTGATCTGCTACGCAGATATTCTTATTTCGATATTCTGATTTCGTCCAATTTGCCAGCTTGAATATCTTCTCACTTCACATCTCATCGAAATACTAGTGGAAATATACCAATTTAATGCAGGTTTGGATACCATAATTGTAAGTATGTTTGTACCTATAAACAGACAAACAACCTCACAACTGACTTCAATTAGCGGGCTAAACAATTAAAGCACATCACGTGTTCACATACAAAAACAAAAAGACAATTAAGCAGCTGTGCTATCTGTTGTCAATCAAGACATACGACATACATGTTTTTATTTTAGTCACTTCAGGTAGCGTAAGGTCTGCCTGCTCGTTTGGGACACTGTGCCTGGGGTATGCAGGCACCGGAAGCGTTCCGGGCGTACCCCTTGTCGCAGTAGCAGCCATCCGGACACCGTATGTGGTTGATCAGGCAGGGATCTCCTAAGGTGGCGCACTCGGTTTGGCAGCTGGGGCCACAGGTCAGGTAGGTCTCATGCTGCGAGGAGCAGTTGCGTGGCGCTGCAAATGGCAGGCCTGGTTAGTAATATTGTGGGGAATGTGTTATTGGCTTAAATACGCACTTAGCCACGGCTGGGCATTGGCCAAAACCAGCAGAAGGCCAAGCAGCAGGCACACGTTGAGCACTTTCATAGACGACATCGTCCGCTTTGTTGCTTCTCGATTGTTGTTCCACTTGTAGAACCAGTCGCTAACTAAATTGTCTCGCATGAATCAAGCGTGCTTTTATCTATCCACGGCGCTTACGAAATGACGCGATCGTCATGGGGGAAGCACCAGAGCTACTTCCAACGCAGCAGCTGAGAAGCGTCATGGCCCCAGCCCCAAAAGTATGCAACGGTATTATCACGAAGCTAAAGTAGGTGCGGCAAACAGCCTAAACAACTTCTTTTTTCAGACCCTGTACCTTAAATAAGTAAAAGGGTCTATTAATTTAGTGCACGTGACATTTGTGGTAGACCCCACAAAGCATATCGCTCATTTACCAGAAGAGTGTCATAACTTAAGATAAACGCGTTTAAAGTATTCAAGCGCAGTGTATCACCATACAAAGCGGAGCGACATATTCTCTTCTCACGCTGTGTGTATTGAAGATAGGATAATGAAATTTTGACACAAGTTAGGTTAATAACCAATGAACATTACTCCATCATTAAGTCAAAAATCGCGTTATGACACTCTTCTGGTAAATGAGCGATATACATATATTCCGACTGTTTTTTTTTTCTTCAAATTTTAGATGCCACGCCCCTTTACGCCTCAATCGATAAAATCTGAATTACAGGCGTAATATTAAACATAGAATGTTGTTATTTGGAATATATCCTGAAAAGCGCAGTGAAATCGATCAATAAGACACGAGTTATATGCGAAACCCTCTAACATCGCGGCCATTAAAGCGGCACATATAAAAAAGGTAGAAGAAGCATTGCTGCTACGCTTCGTATGACAGTTTTATAAAATTATGTCTAAAATATGGGGTACAGGGCATTATACAGTCGCGCCAGTCCGACTGATCTGCCCCGTTAAAATTTGTTTCCTCCGCTAAAAGCAATTTATCACCAGTCTGCAGTTAAAGCTCCAGTTTTAACGCTAATGATTTAGTATATGGCATGTACATAGTACGTAGTCCATGAGAATCTCCATCGATGCTGTGAATTACAATATGGTCGGATAAGAAACAGCAAAGAAAACACTAAGTACAGGGTCTCCTACAGTTGGTTACGTCCGACTGTAGTTCCGTACTTACTGGTTAATTAATAAAAATATAATTTAAACTTTTTTCTTTGTCTTAAACTCTTGTGTAATCTTCGGGACAGATTCTATTATTAGTTTAAATAAATATCATTATTTCTATAATGGTTGAAACCTGTCCTGTTAGGTAAACTAGATTTGCATATTTAGTCATGGTTAATTTAATTTATTTATTTTTTAATATCCAATAAATGAGAGAAATTGTGCCTGCACAACACAGGGAAATGCCTAAATAATGGTCTTACAAAAATTGTGACGATCATGTGCTTAATTTTATATACGCAAGACGCCTAGAAGACTAGACTATTGCTACCAAATCAAATTTTTTTTCTGTTTTGTATCAGTTTTTCTTAAATTTTAATAATTTATATATATATACATAGTGCTCAAAGTTAAAATACCATATTACTATACGACAATTAATAGTTTTAAATAAAATGCAGCTGGAAAACAGCCGTATTGGCAACACTATATTGCGTGCGCTTGGTATTAAACTCAGTTGAGTACGGCCACACTGTGTGGCAGTGCTGCCAGACCAGCAGCAAACAGGTACGCGTGCTGCCCATACTTGTTATAGTTGTGTACCTGTTTTTTCCCGTCTTTCTACTGCTGTGTTTCGCTCTCTCACTTCTCTCTCTTCTCTCTTTCTCTCTCTCTCTCTCTCTCTCTCTCTCTCTCTCTCATTGTCTGCTCTCTGCAGCTGTGTCGGGCTCTTCGCATTGAGCTCAGTTCAGTTTTACACGCGACGCGTTGAACAACGTACCAAGAGCGAGATTCGAATTCGGTTTTTTTTTTGTATATTTTTTAAGTTTCTTTATAATAAAGATAATAATAATAATAATAATAATAATAATAACATCAACAGCAGCGAACAAGTGCGTGCAGTTTACAGTGATTGTGTGAGTTTGCAGCAAGTGGCAAGCGCATTGTCAAGCGGCAATAATGTTGGCAGTGGTGTCAACAAAATGTTGAAACGGTCGCGGCTTTTGAACTCTGTGCAGTTTTTGGACATCTGTTGGATCGCCAGCTCTTCACACGCTCATCTCTCATCTCTGGCCAGTGCTGCCGGCTTGGTCTGTTAAAGGCTAGATCGAGCATATTTCCAAACGTTGTGGCTTATAAATGTTGCAAACAGCGTGTGGCTATGAATCTATCAACAAAATAAGATTTGCATAAAAGTATCGCAATTTTATTCTGATGCCGACTTCGCCTGCATCTGCAAAACAACAATATTCCGTAACTCAATCAAACAAAATTGAAATTACCAATTACCTTATATGTAGTTGTTTTTCAGTAGGAAGTGCAATAGAACTCTTAGCTTGCGGTGCAATATTCCCCCACAATAATATTAATAATTCTTGTATTTGGCGAGCGAGTATTTATGTTTATTTTATCAAATTTATTTATTATTTATGATAAGGAAAATTATTTAAATTAAGTAAAGATATAATTATTGTTTAGCGATTTGTAGCTTATTTTTAGTTGAAATCTAGCGAGTGCCCAAAATCTTGCAACACCGTCTCTCGCTGGTGCTAGCCCTCTCTCTTTGTCTCTATTTCCCTCGCTCCGTCCCTGTCCCTGGGGCCTGCTCTCTTGCTCTCTCTCTCTCTCTCTCTCTCTTGCTCTCCGCGAAGTGCTAACCAGGCCATGCATTTTTCTGTTTTCGCAACAAGACGTCAATGGCCAAAGGCGCTGCCAGCATCGCCGTCGTCATTTTTCGAAACGTTCTCGCTTTGTTGCATTCCAAAGTAAATGCTACTAATAACAAAACCCCAACAACAGCAACAACAGCAACAACAACAACAACAGTTGCAGTTGTTGCAAAGAGAGGCAGAAGGAAGGCAATCCAAAGCGGCGGCCGCTTCCAATAAAATGAGTAAAAAAAAATAAAAAAGTTGCTTGACTTGTTTATGGGAGAGAGAGAGAGAGAGAGAGAGAGAGAGCATGTGTGTGTGTGTTTGATTTGCTTTAAGGCGGCTTGCTTTGGGCATCACTGCTGCCAAATGCGTTTTTTTCTAGCCAGATACAGCTGGTTTTAAAGCGCATTCGCTAGATAATTAGTGAAACTGCGGCAAGCGGGAATTGTTTAGTTTTTTTGTCAGTTTTTTCGTGTTTTTTATTTTATTTTACAAAATTGATGCCTAAATAAGCAACATCTTTACAGTAATTATTTTGATACAACTTTAATTTATAGCACACAATTTTTTTTTTCATTTTTAATTTTTTTTTTTAGCTTTTTGTGCCTTTTTTTATTCAGAAAATGTGGCAACACTGTTGGGCTAGCTCAACTGGCTGCTTGGCCAGCTCAAAGAGAACTCACTGCAGGCGCAGATGCTAGAGACTAGGGAATTTTGCATAAATAAATTTTCAGTCGAAATAATAGCTAAAAGAATAGAAACCCAAAGGTAACTTATGTAATTCAGCTGCCGCATTATCTAAGGCAAAATAATAGCATTTTAAGCTGGCCTCATTCGATATGTGCAGAACAAGTTTGTTGCCTAAGTCTTTTGTTTTTAATGACCAACAGCAGCAGCGATGGCAGCTAATCAAAGCCCATGCCGAAGTATAGAAGACAGAGCTTAGAAGAATCTTCTTGAGAGAGAGAGAGAAGAGAGAGAGAGAGAGCTGAGCAACAATAATTATACTGTATTCAGATATCGGTTAGCGGTTGCTGTAACTTCAATATTAATTACACGATAGTTTGTACGATCAATGAAAAATCCGTAACATAACCTCAACAAAATTAAAGCCTTACAAATTCATATACACATATACAAATCTACACAACTATTTACGACGACTGCCAGGCGTCGGCGACGCCAATTGGAACGCTGTCGCCACATTCCATGGTAAGTAGGAGCCATAAATTTTCTGTGGAAATTCAGACCGAAAACGCAGCGCTCGCAATGAAATTAAAAAAATTTAAATAAATTTGTGCGCGCAGCAGAGGTTCGTCTAGTGCAGAGGTGCCCAAACTGAGAATACAGAAGAGCAATTACTAATACACACAAATAAAAACACCAATACATAGACGCAAGCATTTTTTTCGTTTCAATTTGCTGCACTGAAAAAAAATTATGTGAATATTTTTAATGAAAAGATCGAGAAGATCCAATTTGGAACGAGAATAAACATTTTCATTTCAATCAAGAAATATCAACTTAAAATCCACACAACAAATTATTTACATTTTCATTAATTTTAGTTAAATGTGCTCTGCGATTGCGCACATTCTGATCGAAATAAATAAACAGAATTGATTTCGCTCACTGCATGTATTTCGGCAGCCCAACAACAAAGCGCATGAAATTCCAAGAAAAAAACTCTAGCTTGCGAGAGCACACAGTGGGGGTTTTAGCCTCGCTAGCGGCATTTAATTACAGATGTTAATATCATTTTATTAATAATATTTTATGCAAAGAAATTTTTATTTTATTAGCAAAAATGTGTCAATCATTTTTATATCAATTGTAAATATTATTTTTAATTTGTTTATAAAATAATAATGTACAAAAATATGTATATAAAAAATTAAAATATAACAAAACATTTAAAAAAATAAAAGGATTAAAAAAACAATAAAAAAAATTTGTAAAAACATTTTATAAACCTAATAATATTTTGATTTTTCTTACAAGTTATTATTTAAATGCCGCTAGCAAAGCCAAATGGCCCACTGTGGAGCGACGACGTGTGGCGACGCTGAGTGGGAGAGCAGGCAGAAATGAGTGGAATGAGAAAAACCAAGGCGATTTGTTTGTGTAATATGCTTTGCTTACGAGAGAGCGCGCTCACACATACGGTGTACATGTCCCCATAAGAAAGAGCAACAGCCCTATCTACGGAGCAACGAGAGCTATGGGCTGGGCACCTCTGGTCTAGTGAATACCCTATAATAGCAGCATTACACATCTGGCTCTAAAATTGTTAGAACCTGTACTGTAGTATTAGAATTTGGATACCTCCTTTCCCACACTAACTGCTAAAAAACACAGCAGCCACAGACTAATTAATCTGGTATGTTTGTAGCATGTGGCATTCCCCATCGATGCTGTAAAGTGCATTACAATCGCATAAGAAACAGCGAAGATATGCAACAAACAATTTGCTCCATGTCAGTAAGCCATCCGTCCGACTGATCTGCTTCGTCCTTGCTGGGTTATGCATTCCAAAGTTTTAGAAATGTTGGTTTCAGTTGCATGCATACCCAATTAGGAAAATTGTTATCAACATAATTATATATGTGCATAATGTATGGTCCAAGGGCCTGTTGCCTCTCGCTAGATTTGGGTTTTCCAACTCGAATTCGAACTCGAAGTCGAAGTTGATTTCGATTTACATTTGCGGGCAGCGGAGAGTGAAGTGTGGAGAGAGGAGAGCGGAGAGCGGAGAGCGAGCTATGGGGTTCTGGTATGGCTTCGATGTGGTGGGTCATTGCCGTGGCATGCGGCAGAGTTATGGCATTGGTGTGGGGCACGATGAGTGGGGACTGAGAAGCGGAAGGGGAAGGGGAAATGGAAACGGTTAATGCTGATAACGGGTCTCTCTCTGGCTGGCCATTTTGTAGCGCTCCTTTTGGTCGTGTTGGCTGCTGCTCGCGCTTTAGTCTAATGATGTCAATTACATCGTGCCACTCGCATTGTGGGCAACAAATGCATGCTAACTTATAAGGCAGCAACAATGTAGCAAACAGCAACAGCAACAGCAACAGACGCTGCAACAAGTGTCTTGGACTCAACTACAACTACAACTTCGGCTTCGACTTCGACTTTGACTTCATTAAAATTGCTTTTCATTTGGGTTCCACGTCTTTCACTCACATACGTTTTGGCTTTGGCTTTGGCTTTGGCTTTTCATCCTATGTTTGTTAGCTTTTAGTGGCAATATGAACAACAAGCCAAACAATTTTAATGAGTTTTTTTGTACAAAATTGTACAATTATTTCAGTGGCAAGCGAAGGCCACAAGCAGCCGAAGCCAATCGAAACCACAAAGTCTGCAGTCGTACGTAACCGACAGCACAACACGGTGGCAGGGGAGATATAAAAATCTAAAACAAAATGGATTAGCGTACAGTGTAGGAAAACCTGCATTGGAGTCTCTAGCTGTTGTAATTATTCATACGGACATAAAGAATATCTGGCACGCCTCCTTCTGGGGCCTTGCCACTTGCAGCAACTTGATAGACCCTTCTGTACTTTATCAAAGTACGGGGTCTAATAATCAAATCCAAAACTATATATACCACTTGTTGCTATGTTTTCTGGCCCAAACAAAAGACTTGGGCAACAAACTTGTGCAAGCCAATGGACATTAAATACTCGTATCGCATAATATTCGGTTACGTCTACCAACTGCGCCTCGTTTATCAGGGCCCATAAAAACTAACTGGGGTGCTTGAGGTGCCTGCAGATCGGCCTGTACTTAGGATCTCATTTTTGTGAGTTAAATAACAATGATTATTTTGGCCCAGAACTCTGATGAATTTTAATAAACTTCAAATTTATGGCTTCATTTTGGGCACAATATTTTCGAAGTAAAAAAATGATGAAACTGCGAGGAAAAAATCGTTTGTCGTAACAGACACACCAGCCGTCACGCCCACGTTGTGGCCCTAATAAGGAGGCGGGGGGAGCGGGGCAGTGATCAGGGGGACCCTTTTCACATCGTCTGTTTACGCCCAATTTGTCACACATTTCAACAGGTTGCAAGGAGGCATCATCAAAAAGCGAACGAACGTCGACATGACGAGCTGAAGATCTCAAGAGCTGAAGAGCTGACGATCAACGAGCCTTCCCAACTTTGGCGGCCCGTGTCGTGTCCTCAGTCCCTGAATCGGCGAAGCCCGAGTCCAGCTCTGCATCTGTATCAGTTGGGATGCTGGGATGGGCAGGCGTGCTCTTTGCGGAATTTTTGGGTATGCCCTGTGGGCATTATGAAGCGTGAGGAATTTCTTTCATTTTTTCCTTTTATTTTATTTTTTTGTTATTTCGGTTTTTTTTTTGCGAGTCTGCGTGTTGTTGTTGTTGTCCTGCCTAAGTGAAAAATTATGCAAAAGTGTTTTATTTTAATAGCGGAAATCATTTATAGAAGATGTTGTAATAAAGCCTTAGCCCGTTCTTCTGACCGCTTATTGTTGCTCTTATTGCCCAGGGCTGGGTTTTGTAGCCGTTAAAAGACCGCCAACGAAGCTGCCACAACAATGTTGCCACACTTGGGGCTTTCAACCAGGTAAAAACAACTCTAGTGCCTGAAGCAGAGCCCAAACTCAAACTCAAAACCAAACCAAACCAAACCAAGCCAAAACCATCATTGCACATTAATGAACGCCATACACTTTTTGAAAATTTCCTTCGAGCTTCAAATTATTTTCCCTAGTCGTCAGAACTTTTAAATTTCTTAAATGTCAATTGTTCAGTAGCTCATTAGTTAAACAGAACACCAGATAATTTAATATATGTAAGAAGTCCTAAGGTGCCGAAAGTCTAGCTAATGGGACAATCGTAATCCATCTTCTGTTATAGACAACATCCATCCCTTCTTCAGCTTCTTCTGAAATCGACACATAAAAATGTTTTATTCTAAGTTATAGATTATTCATTAACTAAGTTTTTAAACTCATCCTACTAGTCGACAAGATAACAGTTTTTTAGTATTATAGTATTTGTCAAAAAAGAAAATATGGCTACATTTTTTATACATTTCAAGTAGAGAAAATAAAAAACTTTAGCTAAACTCCGAAATGTCAAAAGAAAGAAATTAGGAAAACTATTTTTTTAATACAATTTACAATTTTTTAATACACAATTGAAAAACATCGTTTTAAGCTCTTTGAAAAAAACCGAATCCGTTTGAAGAGAAAAATTTGTTATGTTTAAAATCTTGTATTTGGCTATGAGCAATACTTTTATAAATAAAAGCTCTTTTGAATTTTGCAAAAATATATTATTATTATAGTATAGATATTAACTCTTTCGTATGTCTTTGTAAAATATTTTCAATTAGTATGAGTACAAAAACGTACAAAAAAGTGAAATTGTCTGCAATGCGATATATAGTTTTGCAAGCAACCCATTTCCCGTATTGCTTTTGTTGCTATAGAATAATCAGAGGCAGCGCAAAGACTTGGAACACGAACTGGCAAAGAAGAAGAAAAAGACGAGAAGACAATCAAAGCGCTACTCAATAACCTGAGTTCCTGTTCATTTCAACTTTTTCCGAGAGTCAAGTGCGGCCTCTTTATAACAGAGCATTAAAGGCCGAGCAAAGTACAATTATAAAACCATTAATGTGGCTAAATTAGCTCATTTGTAATAAAACTCAAGATTCATAATCGTTAACAAAACGAATAAAAAAATGGAAATAAAAATAGCGAATGATAATCGACCGAAGAGGTGCCGGAGGAATAGAAAAAGATTATACGCAGCAATAAAAGCGGATGACAGTGCAATTGATAAACATTTTACGAGTGGGTCGTAAAACTACTATTCCAACAAAAACCAAAAACCAAAAACCAAAAACAAAAGGAAGATCAGTCGCTAGCTCTGGGTTACATTTCGATTGAAATTTCAAAGAGGAAATCAAGGTGTTGCAAAGTAATGAGCATCGAAATCGAACTTGAAGCTATTCTACAATATCAAAACACGGATTTGCGATTTTACAAACAATTACATGTTCATTGGGTGGATTTGGTAAAACGCAGCCAACTTTCCAAAAAAAAAAAGGTTACTTTTTGTAATAGACAAATGTGAAAGGTAGGGTTATAGCCGAGTCTTTACTACCTGTAAAAGCTACTATACATTATGTATACTTATTAATTTTGAAGTTTATTTAGCCCTTTGTCAAAGCTCTCTTGTTTAATACTTTGTATTTGATCATTTGATTATAAATATATATTTTATAGCTAAGCAAAACATAAAATTAATTTAAATCAGGCATCATCAATAATAGGTGTAGGTTTTAACTAAAAATGGCAGAGCAGATCAGAAGGCTACAGTCTTATAAATATACTATATAATATTCAGGGAGTCGTTGCGGTATATACTTCTATTTGACATGTAAATGAATACGCTAAAAGAATGCGTATAAAATGATATTGGTTTCATTTTATAGTAGTCAATTGATGCTGTTGGGCTTCCATATGTATTCAGATTGACGGTGATTACGATTAAAGCAACCGCAGTCGAAGTCTTCTTAAGTCTTTTGCGGCGTTTCAGGTTTGTCGCCTAAGTCTTTTGTCATTTGCGCGTAACATTTCAATTAATCTTGAACGAAAATGCACTTCTATGGCTTTAGCAACAGCCAGAGAATAGATCTTTTTTATGTAATTGTTGTTTCTCTCTCTCTCTCTCTTCAGCCGCACAATTTCCATTGAGAGATTTAATTGATTTGGCGCCATTTCCCATTGGCCTTTAATTAAATTTGTTGATGCGAACTTTCTCTGAAAGCGTCGACAGCTACCGCTCAAATCGAGGTAAACTCAATTAAATGATAACAAATTAAACATACAATCTGCTTCTATCTCTATCTCTTTCTCTTTCTGCTAACTTCAGTCTTAAGCCTGGGACTCAGATGCAGACTGAAAAATATAGTGATGACAAAAAATTGCATTAATCGGTTATTTGAACCATATGATTATTTTGGAACTTGCCATTATTAATCGCGATTAATCGATGAAGAATTTAAGTTAGAAATAATATCTGTATTTGAATTACAATAACTGGATTTAAGAACATCTTTTTATTCATTGAATAGTGAATGTAAAAATACTTTTCTTCTCTGTATAGCAGATCAATTTGCTGATCGAACTGCCACAATATAGCTTATTTCAACTAGCAATTATTTTGTCGATCAGCTATTCGCTTCTTGAAACAAACTAATCGATTATTGTGTATCGTATGATTAATCGTGCCATCACTAGACAGAGTCTGACTCGCACTCTGAGTCTGAGTCTGAGTCTGATGGTCAGCGATAGTGAGGCGCCGCTGGCAAGTGATTGCCAGAATTCGCACAGGGTTCAGACCACTGTGCCTCGCTAGCTGCTGTCTAGTGAGTGAAATTTATGGCCACATTCAATTGTCAAGTTTATGTGACTGCGAGCGAGCTGGATTTGCATAAGAGCCGCCGTTTGGCTGTTATATTGCTGTTGATGTTGTTTGGTCAGCAGGCGATCTTCTCTAGAATTCTCTCTCCCACTCTCCTACTCTTTCGCGCTCTGTTCGGGAAACATTTGAAAGTCTCATTGTTTATACCTAAGTTACTGCAGGGTTACGAGAATGCGAGAATGCGAGAATTCGAAAATCATGCCTTTGGCCTCTCAATTCTGATTCTCGCTCTCTTTGAATCTGTGTGTTTTGCTTTCGTTATGCATTTGTCTTACTTCTGTTCTGTTTTGTTTTTTCCTCTCTTCTTGCAGACCGACATGCTGAAGACGCCTTGATGCTTTTTGCATACAAATGACGAATTATGAGAATCTTATAAATTTGCCATTAAATTTTAATGCAAATAGCAGTGAGAACAATGGCAAAATCTCTGTTGCCGAGCAGCTATTGAGTAAGATGTCGCAGCGGGATTTCTCCGAGGTAAGTCTGAGAATGTTGGCATGGGAATGGGCATGAGAATCGCAATCAAAATAAGGCGGCATAGTAAAGAATGCGATCTAGGAATGAGGTAGAAATAATAACATTCTACAGACATGAACAGGCCAAGTTCATTAAGTGCTACATGTGTATAAATTTAATGGAATCTAATGAAATATTCGGCGACGTGCAGATAATTTCGAGAAAGTTGGATAAAGCGGAAACATGGTTGTTGGAAACCAATCCCAAACCAAAAGTTTCATTAACAAAATATATGGGCATTTCCACCATTGCGAATAGGACATTCGTACGCGTTCAAAGTAAAAAAAACGGTAAGAAGGAAGTCATTTTTTTCTTCTGAAAGGCTTAACATATAGCATTTAGCTCTTTCATTGGTGGAAAGATTGATTTTGGGTAACTTTTCATTTTTGAGAAAAATGCAAAATTCAAGTCATTCCCACAGGACAAAAAACGGAAGTGGCTTGTGGGGTCAACCAATTCAAACGCCAATTTCATCGAATCCAGTGGAAATATTTTAATGCAACAAATTTTAAACTCTTGTGCATTGATGCCTCTTAAAAATGGTTATGATTTTTTCAAAGATGATTTGCATTTTTTTTAATTCAATTTTTAAAAAAATCGAACGGGACATTTCACACAGGACTTTTTTATCATCACATTTTTATGTTATTGTTATCGTTGTTGTTGTTGAAAAATATTTAAGGAACAATTTGTCAAAATGTTTTATATCTAACAAAAAATAGTGCATTTATTTATTGTTACATAACAGGAGTGATTTTGAAAACAAATGACAAAGCTTAATGCTTCTGTTTGAGAAGTTGTTTTCAAATCAAAAAAATGCCTAAAAACCGCCAAAATGACAACAAATGCGTTTGCGCGACTTTGCATTGGAATATTTTGAAAGCTATAATAGATTATAATAGATGTTTTCAAATTTGTTAAATTTGAATATTTCTTAATGTTCAAAATGTTAAAAATATCATTTTCAAGAACTTTTAATTTTTTGGCCGCGATGGAAATGCCCATATTTAAAAATCGGACCGGAAGGCTAAAGTCGGACGTAACCGGCAGTAGCAGACCTTGTATAATTGCACACAATCTTGCAAACTGCATGTGGCATATCTTTGCTGTTTCTTATCCGATTGTAACCGCAATCGTAAACATCGATGGAGAGCGCAATAACTTACATAGACGCTGCTGAGGTGCTTATAGTTTGCGAGATCTATGAGGCTGAGAAGGAAAGAGGGGAAAATCTACATACCGCAAATGGTTTCTCTAGCTCGTATAGTTTGCGAGATCTAGGTGATGAACTGACGGACATGGCTATATCGATTTAGCTCGTAGTTTTAATTAAGAATATGTATACTTTTTGGGGTGTGCCTCGCCCACTTCTCATTTGCTCTAACTTAATAGACTCTTTTACACTAAGGCTCTAATTGCATGGGTAAAACCAAAGACCTTGAGACGCTGAACCAATTACAATTTTGGAGCTAATACCATTTATAAAACTGGGGTATGTCCTAGTTTAGATGCAATATTTAGCTACTGTGAACCTCTGAAAGCAATTGACTCGATTTGAGTTGTTTGACTAGCATTGACACAAAGAGCATACAATATGTGTAATTATATATTTATTGTTTGGCCTTTGTACTCGTATTTCCATGCACTTCAAGTGCCCAATTTCTACAGCCAGACAATTATTTATGGCCTTCACAGAAACTTAATCATCCAACGCGCTTGAAATTAAGACGGATAACAACGCAACGACTGCGAAGCCAAAAAATGAACGAAATAAAATGAGATAGGGGCAGGGAGAAGGGAGAAGGGAGCAGGGAGCAGGGAGTAGGGAGAAAAAACAATCAACGATGCCAACGCTAATAATCAAAAAGATGGCAAAATGATTTCAATGTTGATTAACTGAGCGGCAAGACTACAAAAGAGCTAAGCAACAGCAACAGCAACAACAATGAAACACACGCCAAATTAAACAAAGCGCAGAGATAAAGCTAAAAAAAATGCCAAATCCACACTGAAAAGCATTCTCAGCTCCGACTACACCCTAGGCCCTTTCATCATATTCCGCGCTGTCATGTCACGGCCAGCAACAACAACATCTCCAACAACAATGACAACCAGAGGACAACGAGGAGAACACGGGGAGAACACGGACAACGAAAAGAGTAGGAAGCTCATGCACAGTGGGAAAAAAGCTCATCCAAATTCAATTCAAGCACTTGCACTCTTAACGAAAAACTCTATAGGGGAAGTAAAGTAGATAGCGGACATCAATCCTATCAAAATACTCGACTTTGTTCGGAACATTGAATTGTTGTAGCTCTAGTAAAGGGTTCAATAGATTCTTCAGGCAGAAGGAAGCGTATTAGACCCCACAAGGTATATATATTCTGACTCAGGACGACGAGCTGAATTGACATAGCCATGTCCGTCTATCCGTCTGTGTGTCTATCCTTCTGTCCGTATGAACTCTGTCTCAGCAACTATTTATTGATGATTTGAATTTTATTTATTTTATGATTTGAATTAGAAATCGCGAAGATATGCAAGGGACAATTTTTTTTATATGATATGTGAGATATGTGCCACTGCGACCACAATAATAAAGTTATTAAAGCAAAGTTATGTAACAGACAAGTTTTTTATAAATGTATATAAGTGCCACTACAGCCACAGTTTAAAAGCTACAGATTTGGGATTTGGCATGTACGCAGCCTTTGGTATTATCCATCAATTGTGTGAATTACATTACGAACGGAAAAGAAACAGCGAAGATGGGGCAGACAAAACAGCCACTTAGATCTTGCAGACTATAAGAGCTATAAATACAATATTTTGATTTTTAGGTTCTCCTATGGAGCAATCAGATCAAGTTTTAAAGTTTTAGTATATGGCATGTACGTTGTTAATGACAATCTAAGATAAGCGAAGAAAACACAAAGTACAGGGTCTCCTACAGTCGGTTACGTCCGACTGTAGCTCCGTCCTTACTGGTTAAATGAGAAACAAGTATTTATAATTTTAAAATGAGAACGAAATATTTTTCCCATATATAAAAATAAAAATGATTTTTGTGCCGCCATCTGCTTGCCATATCGAGCCCTTCCCGCGAAAAAGACGTAACCAACATTTTTTCGATTTTCGGTTTTTGATGCAATTATGTTCATAATCACCCAACTCATCTACACAAAAAATTTCATAATTTTATCTTGTGTATTTACTGAGATATCAGCCTGTGAATTATATCGCAAGCGCCAGATTTGCTGCGAATTTCAGACGCGTTCTGGCGAAAAAAACGTTCTCCTGTAAAATTTGCTTTTGTTGGTTACGTTTTTTTCGCGGGAAGGGCTCGATATTAAAAAAGTATATATCAAATATAGCTAAACTCAGCTAAAATTAAATCGTGTTTCAATATACATAAAATAATTTTAAATAATTACAAAATCAACACTGAATATAATTATATTCTGAATGCATTTTAATTCATTTTGAAGTTAGCATCATTGTTAAATTCAGAATATTTCTCATACCTGATATAATTTCGTTCCCAATTAGATTGTTTATTTCTCTCTGTGTAAGCATGAGGAAGGACAACGACAACGACAACGACAACGACAACGTCAACGATGTTGGATCAGTTTGTGGCGCATGTTTAGAAGTTGCCTGCTGTTTGTCAGTCTGCCTCTTGACTGACTGGCTGACTGACTGACTGATCCATCTAGATTGAAGCTTTGAACTGAGCTCTGCGCTTGATGGTGCCGTGTGGATAACCATGCTTGCCTACGGATAATATATGCGCTCCGTTCATTAATCTAGAAAAGCCAGCAGTTAAATAAACAAGCACAGGTTGAGAACGGAAGGGATCGGATGGGATCGGAAGGGATCGGATGGGATGGGATGGGATGGGAAGGTAAGGGAAGTAAGCAGAACAGTAAGCGGATACGAGAGCAGGCAACAGCTAATTATTTTATTACGCGTTAAATTGCAACAGAATTCTTGAGTTAAGCGCAAAACATGCCAATGTGCGCCACAAGCAATCGTGAAATTGTTGGCATACCAATGCGACTCGACTTTATCGATGTGGCCATCGGGATAGTAGGGGGCACGGGACGAGCCTTTTTGGCTCACATATGGCATGGCTCAGACTCAGGCTGAGGCTCAGGCTCAGGCCACTTGCCAGTTACCAGTTGGCAGTTGGCAGTTGGTAGTATAAACTCTACTCCCCACTTGAGCTCGCTTCGCATAAACTTCAACTTCAAACGACAGCAGGGGCACCAGAGGGGTGTGGCAACCGAGGGGGGATTAACCGGAGAGCAGCTTGGACTGGCTGCATCTTTGGGTGCCACTTTTTTTCTTCCTTTTGCAGTTGTCCGCCCAGTTCTCGTATCGCAGGTTTAGTTTTTTTGTTTTTTCTTTCATTTTCTTTTTGCCTAAACATTCCAAACTCTTTATTCGCTCTCTCTGCATCTCTGCATCTCCCTCTTGTTCCATAGGCTTCGACATTGCTACAACATTCTTGCACTTCTTTGACTATTTGCTAAAATGTGCCTATTGTTTTTGCTGCACATTTTTGAAGCGGAATAGCCGACATATTACCTTACATGACTCCTACACGCAGTGCTAGGCGCCCTTTCACAAATGTGAAATTATTAATACTATCCCCATAAATTATTTCCTTATCAGCAGGTAATAGTTATCAGTTGTATGTACACGCATTTTATAATAATAATAAATTAATAATAGTATGAGTTCACCATCTCAATTTGAATAAATTCAATGCAGGTTTGTATAAATTTATTGTTGCATATCGCAAGGCGCATACCTTAAATAAAAGAACGCGGAACTCCATATTCTTGAAAACGAAACCAAAATTAAAAATATTATGATATTTTTATATAAATTTATTAAAAAATGGCACTCGGACTTGTAGAGCAGAGAATAATGTTCTATAGTTTTTTAAAGTTATATAAATAACTTGATCAATCTGTCCCTAGTCAGATAGCTTTGAATAGAATGTCGAAAGGATCGTTTGTAGCTGTGATGGTGGTTATTATTATTGTTCAGACAGAATGATAATATCGGCTAATGTGAATCGCCTGAGAGAGGGAGATAGGCAGAGAGGGGCAGACAAGGGTTACGGGGCCTGGGCATGTTTGGTGCGTGTTTATTTGACTTTGACCATTCGCTGGATGGTTTTGGATGTGGCTCTGACTTTGACTTTGGCTCTGAACGCAATCAACTCGTTGAGATCTGCGCTAGCAACGCCAACGCTGGGCAAAAATTTCATTTTTTGCTAAGTTATGCGAGTGGTTTTTAAAGTTGGCTATGCTGTCCATGTTTAAGTGTTTGCTTTTGTTTTTGTATGGCTTCTATTTGTATTTTTACTTTGGATTATTTTTGCGATTTTCCGTCGCTTCGGCTTCTCCTGTTTCGCTTCTCGTAACGCCCACTTCATTTGGCTTATCTCTAGATCCTCGGATAACATGGCAGGCGGAGACGAAGACGGATATTGGGTAAGGGTGCGCTTCAATGCTTGCATAAAGCATAAATTCTGTGTTCTGCATCTGTCAGATACATTGTATCTATGCGAATCAAATCGACAATCTGATTTATTCTCACAGCTACACAGAAGGAAAAATGGCCTTCGAATGAACTCAATTGATCCAAAAATTCTTCCAATTTGTATGTAGTTCGAATTAAAAACAAGTAAATAAAATCTTAAAATCTCTTAACTCAAAAGGCAAACGGGAAATGAAACTTTTTTCAATATAAAAATTAAATATGTTGAAAGTAAACAAAATGCATAAAGAATTTTTATTTCGTTATTGTCGAGATAAGGAATTCAAAATGCAAAATTCGGAAAAGATTTCCTGTTATTTCCTCGCCGTGTAACAGTAAAAAACCAAACTTAAACTCAAGGCTAATTCCAGCATGCCTATTTCTCTTGCATTTGGCATTTGCTACTTGCCACTTGCCACTTGTTGTTGCACGTCTTCTAGTAAAGAACTCATCACATTGGTTTTGGTTTCGGTTCGATTTTGTGTCCTGTGTAATGCATTTGCATGCTCATTCCATTTAATTGCTTCGAAAATATGTACAAATCCAAAGGGAAAACAAAACATCCCCACTCTCCTGTCACGGCTTCGTCCTCCCATCACCATTGTTCCATGCCAAACTGACGGACAACAACAACAAATCCAAGTCCAATTCCAATTCCAATACCAATTCCAAGTCCAAGACTTCAGCTGCAACACCTCGCTGTGGCCACTGGTTGCTCGTGTCGTCGCTTTGTTCTTGGGCCACGAATTCGTGGAATGCTTCCGCATTTGCCTCTGCGTCGGCTGCCAACCAGGAGCCAACAGCGGATCACCAATTGCCAGTTGCCAGTTGCAGTTGCCACTCGTAGTTGCCACTCGTAGTTGCAGTTGCAGTTGCAGTTCCCAGGGAAACGTGACTCAGTGACCGCATACCTGCAGCCTGGCTTCAAAGCCAGATCCAAGCCATTGCGACTGCTATTTCGGCGGCAATTTAACATAATTACGACCCAGCCGCCGACTGGGCACAGTGGGACAAGAGCGCCAAAAAGTGCAACTAAGAACCTGATTCGCCAGGAGTGGCGTAGGGGATAAGTGTCACAACCATATTAACCTAAAACATCACTGGGTGTCGGTTCGATTCCCACCGCGGGCATAAGTTAAAAAATCTCGCGGGCTAGCGCCCGCAAGACATGACAGTCGGGCTTACCCTGTACCAAAGATCAGCCTTGCTAATACAGTATTCTATTAAAAAAAATATATTTTGAATCTATTTCAATTTATATTCCGAATACCAACTTTCTATGTTGAATAAAAATATTTTATTTATATTATTTCGCCGGTCGAATCCGCTAACGATTAATAAATATAATCGATACCCAGGGAACACCACTAGGAGGGCAATGGTATATCGGGATATTATTATATGTAGCATAGCCTTCTACTACTTACATATACATCAAAATTCAATTTACAAAAAAAAAATCTTTAATTAATCATAATTCTTTTAATAGTGAACCGATAAATTGGTAGATATTAATCATCTTCACAGTTCGTAGAAGAAAAAATTTATTTAGATAGATTTATATGTCTTAAATTTGTCAATGTATTATATTTATGGCCATTATTCGCGGTAGGGGCATGGCATCCGAAAATTGAAAAAAACTTGCTCTGCGTATGGTACACACCTTTCAAAATTGACCAAAACGGCTGCTCTAGCTATTATAGTTGCTGAGATCGGAGCGTTTAAATTAATCAATGTATTATATTTATGGCCATTGTTCGCGATAGGGGCGTGGTATCCAAAATTTGGAATAAACTTGTTCTGCGTATGGTATACACCTTTCTAAAATGACCAAAACGGCTGCTCTAGCTCTTTTAGTTGCTGAGATCGACGCGTTCATACAGACGGACAGACGGACAGACGGACAGACAGACAGACAGGGCTAAATCAACTCGTCTCGTCCTCCTGATCAAGAATATATATACTTTGTGGGGTCTACCACGCCTCCTTCTGCCTGTTACATACATTCTGACAAAGTTAATAACCCTGTATTTCCCATTTTTCAATGGGTACAGGGTATAAAAAAAATAATATTTTGAGGAAAAAAACTCTCATTGTCAATTAAACTATAATTAGGATTATTTTTAGACCCTTTACTTTAAAAAAGTAAAAAGGGTCTATTAGTTTAGTGCAAAGAGGATATGTGTGTAACACCCAGAAGGAGGCGTGGCAGACCCAACAAAGTATATATATTCTTGATCAGGACGACAAGCCGAGTCGATATAGCCATGTCCGTCTGTCCGTCTGTCCGTCTGTCTGTCTGTCCGTCTGTCCGTCTGTCTGTCTGTATGAACACCTAGATCTCAGCAACTATAAGAGCTAGAGACACCATATTCGGGATTCAGGTTCTCCTATTCAGTAAGCAGCACGAGTTTGTTTTAGATTTTGGATACCTCCCCCCCTTCCCCCGCAAACCGCAAAAAGCTGCTGTGGCCACAGTTTTAAAGCTATTGATTTGTAATTTGGTATTTAACTAGTTTATGACATTCTCTATCGACGCTGTGAATTTTGTTTCGATCGGATAAGAAACAGCGTACATATGCCATAGACAATTTGCCGCACTAGGCAGAGGGGGGGTGGTGTGCCTTGCATACGCGGGTAGCTTAGTGTATGTGCGTCTGATTGTGTTTGAATGTACATATACTCAAAGTAAAGGGTCTCCTACGGTCGGTTACGTCCGACTGTAGCCTCCGTCCCACTAATCTGCCCCGTCCCGAAATTTTATACTATGAAATTATTGAAACACCCTATGATATATGTAAGTTACTACAGATAGTAACAGCAAACCATTAAAGGACCTAAAATTGGATTAAGCGTAAAATGAACAATTTAATGCCGTCGATCTAAAATAAAAAAACTAAAAATTTAAGCTCTTAAGCTTTAAAGCTATTCTTACATTCAAGAGTCATAGATTGTCGAGCTTTTTACGCAAACTGAATGTGCTTCTGTTGAACCCACGTATATATATGCTTTATAATATATTATATTATATTATTATATTATTATGCTATATAAAATTATATATATATTATGCTTTATAAAAACACTTTTTATTTTAACGTATGATGTCGTATAAGAAGACTTTAATGGCTAAAGATGCCCTATTTCTTAAAATGTTTATTTCAAACCTGCCTAATATACATTTATTTCTTTAAAAAAATTCGATAATTCGGTTGCAGCGAGCGAGACAGAGTATAGAGTATGCAATGTTGATTCTTGAATAACTTCGGTATTTATTCACCGATTGCAATGTCCTTTTCACGACCAATAAATGTTACTGCAAATCGTATATATATTCAATAGCATCCTTCTGTATTCAATATTACGCTAGTTGTTCGATTTTTATCGATTAGGGCGTAAAATAAATGTTGTGCATTAACATTTTTTTGTTATTTTTTTTATTTATGGTCTATATGTGCACTTTGATCAGAATTGTGAGCTCTTGTGGCTATGGAGATCTTTGCATAGTTCTATTGAGACTTTATGTAGTTTGTTTAGTACCTAATCATAAACTGCTTATTTATCCTGGTCTCCATCTCCTTGCAGAACGAGCCGGAGTGCACGCCGGAGCTGCCCGCCGCGAACCGCGCCCTGTTCCTGGAGAAGGTGCGCCAGTCGAACGCCGCCTGCCAGAGCGGCGACTTTGCCACCGCGGTGCTGCTCTACACGGACGCACTGCAGCTGGATCCCGGCAACCACATTCTGTACAGCAATCGTTCCGCGGCACGCCTCAAACAGGGACAGTTCGCGGGGGCGCTGCAGGACGCGACGCAGGCGCGCGAGCTGTGTCCGCAATGGCCGAAGGCGTACTTCCGGCAGGGCGTGGCACTGCAGTGCCTGGGCCGGTATGGCGAGGCGCTCGCCTCCTTTGCCGCTGGGCTGGCGCAGGAGCCGGGGCACAAGCAGCTGCTGGCTGGATTGGTGGAGGCGTCGCTGAAGAGTCCGCTGCGCGCGGCCTTGGAGCCGACGCTGCAGCAGCTGCGCGCGATGCAGCTGCACGAGTCGCCGTTCGTGGTGAGCAGCGTGGTGGGGCAGGAGCTGCTGCAGGCGGCGCAGTATCAGGCGGCGGTGGCGGTGCTAGAGGCGGCGCTGCGCATCGGCAGCTGCTCGCTGAAGCTGCGCGGCTCGGTGTTCAGTGCGCTGAGCTCCGCGCACTGGGCGCTCAATCAGCTGGACCAGGCCATTGGCTACATGCAGCAGGATCTGGCGGTGGCCAAGTCACTGGGCGACACCGCCGGCGAGTGTCGCGCCCATGGCAATCTCGGCTCCGCCTACTTCAGCCAGGGTGCCTACAAGGAGGCGCTCACCGCGCATCGCTACCAACTGGTGCTGGCTATGAAATGCAAGGACACGCAGGCGGCCGCCTCGGCGCTCACCTCGCTGGGGCACGTGTACACCGCCAGCGGGGATTACCCCAACGCGCTGGCCTCCCACAAGCAGTGCGTGCAGCTGTTCAAGCAGCTCGCCGATCGCCTGCAGGAGGCGCGCGAGATCGGCAACGTAGGCGCCGTCTACATGGCCCTAGGCGAGTGCGAGGCGGCGCTCGATTGCCACACGCAGCATCTGCGGCTCGCACGCAAGCTGCACGATCAGGTGGAGGAGGCGCGCGCCTACTCCAATCTGGGCTCCGCGCATCATCAGCGCCGACAGTTCACGCAGGCCGCCGCCTGCCACGAGCAGGTGCTGCGCATAGCCCAAGCGCTGGGCGATCGCAGCATTGAGGCGCGCGCTTACGCCGGCCTGGGACATGCTGCGCGCTGTGCCGGCGATGCGGCCGCCTCCAAGCGCTGGCACGAGCGCCAGCTGGCCATGGCGCTGGCGGCGCGCGACAAGCTGGGCGAGGGACGCGCCTGCTCCAATCTGGGCATTGTCTATCAGCTGCTGGGTGCCCACGACGCAGCGCTCAAGCTGCATCAGGCGCATCTGGCGATCGCGCGCGCGCTCGGCGACAGAGCGGGCATGGGACGCGCCTACGGGAATATGGGCAATGCGCATGCCGCCGCCGGCGCCTACGAGGCGGCCGTCAAGTACCACAAGCAGGAGCTGGCGATCAGTCAGGCGGTGCATGATCGCAGCGCCGAGGCGGCCACGCACGGCAATCTGGCGGTGGCGTATCAGGCACTGGGTGCGCATGACGCCGCCTTGGCGCACTATCGCGCGCATCTGGCGACGGCGCGCTCGCTGAAGGACGCGGCTGGGGAGGCGTGCGCGCTGCTCAATCTGGGCAACTGCCTCAGCGCCCGCCAGCTGTACGCGGAGGCGGTGCCGCACTACGAGAGCTATCTGATGCTCGCCCAGGAGCTGGGCGACGTGGCCGCCGAGGGCAAGGCGTGCCATCTGCTCGGCTACGCGCACTACTGCCTGGGCAACTATCGGGCGGCGGTGCGGTATTACGATCAGGATCTGGCGCTGGCCAAGGACGCACAGCATCGACCGCATATGGGACGCGCCTACTGCAATCTGGGTTTGGCGCATCTGGCCCTCGGCCACACTGCCGCCGCCCTCGAGTGCCAGCAGCTGTTCCTGGCGGTGGCCCACGGCACCGGGCAGCTGGCGGCCAAGTTCCGGGCGCTGGGCAACATTGGCGACATACTCATACGCACGGGCGCCCACGAGGAGGCCATTAAGCTGTACCAGCGCCAGCTGGCGCTGGCCAGATCGGGCGGGGAGCGGGCCATGGAGGCGGCTGCCTGCGGCGCGCTGGGATTGGCGCATCGGCTGCTGAGGCGCTGGGACAAGGCGCTGGGGCATCACACGCAGGAGCTGACGTTGCGCCAGGAGCTGGGCGACCTGCCGGGCGAGTGTCGGGCGCATGGGCATCTGGGCGCCGTGCATATGGCGCTCTGCAGCTGGACGCACGCGGTCAAGTGCTACCAAGAGCAGCTGGAACGCGCCCAGGAGCAGCGGGATGCCTCGGTGGAGGCGCAGGCGCATGGCAATCTGGGCATTGCCCGGCTCAACATGGCGCACTACGAGGCGGCCATTGGCTGCCTGGAGGCCCAGCTGGGCACCCTGGAGCGCGTCTCGCTGCCCTCCACGCAGGCGGATCGCGCCCGCGCCCTGGGCCACCTGGGCGACTGCTATGCCGCGCTGGGCGACTACGAGGAGGCCCTCAAATGCCATGATCGTCAGCTGCAGCTGGCGCAAGGCCTCGCCAGCCATCGGGATCAGGAGCGTGCCTATCGTGGCTTGGGCCAGGCACGTCGTGCGTTGGGTCAGCTGTCCATGGCGCTGGTCTGCCTGGAGAAGCGTCTGGTGGTGGCCCATGAGCTGCACAGTCCGGAGGTCAAAGCTCTGGCCTACGGCGATCTGGGCCATGTCCATGCCGCCCTTGGCAACCACGCCCAGGCGCTCAACTGCCTGGAACACCAGCGGGAGCTGGCGCGTGGTCTGCAGGACCGTGCCCTCGAATCGGATGCCATCAGTGCGTTGGGCCAGGTGCAACAGCGCATGGGACACCACACGGAGGCCCTGCAGCTCCACCAGGAGGACATGCAGCTGTGCACGGAGATCGCAGCTCCTGCGCTGCAGGCGCGTGCTCTCGCCAATCTTGGAGCGGTGCACGAGGCGCTCGGACAGCAGCAGGATGCGCTCAAGTACTACGAACGCCAGCTGGCGCTCAGCAGCGATAGACTGGGCAAGGCGCTCGCCTGCGGTGCCCTGGGACGCGTTCATCACCAGCTGGAGCAGCACAGCCAGGCCGTGGAGTATCTGCGGCAAGGCTTGAGCAGCGCCCAGTCCATTGGCAAGTCGGAGGAGGAGGCCAAAATAAGACATCAACTGGGTAAGCATCGAAATCCATCAATTCGAATCTAAACGACCATACGGACCCACAGCTCGCGCTACGCGCTATCATGCATAGCCTTTTATTAAAAAACATTTATAAATATCGCTTTCTTACTCTCTCGCTATCGCACTCCGCATGCATACCCTGCACTCACCCACAGCTCGCGCTACGCGCTATCATGTACAGCATATAACATATTTATAAATATATCTTTCCTACTTAATTTAAAACATATTTATAAATATCTCTCTTTCTTACTCTCTCGCTATCGCACTCCGCATGCATACCCTGCACTCACCCACAGCTCGCGCTACGCGCTGCCATGTATAGCTTATAATTAAAAACATATTTAAAAATATCTCTCTTGCTTACTCTCTCGCTATCCCACTCAGGTCTTGCATTGCGCTCCTCTGGCGACGTGGAAGGCGCTCGACTGCAGCTGGAGACGGCCGCCCAACTGCTGGAGTCGGTGCGTCAGGAGCAGCGCAGCCCGGAGGCGCGTCTGGCGCTGTATGAGCTGCAGACCAGCTGCTACCATCTGCTGCAGCAGCTGCTGGTGGCGCTGCAACGCAACGAGGATGCGCTGGTTGCTGCCGAGCGCTGCAAGGCACGCGGGGACGCGGACGCTGGCAGAGCGGGAGCGGGAGGCGCTGGGGGCACGGCAGGTGGCGCGGGCGCCACCTCGACGACGCTGCTGGACATTGAGGGCATTGTGGAGGCGGTGAACAGGGGCAGGATGCCGGTGCTGTACTACAGTCTCGCGGGAGATCAACTTTATGCGTGGTTGTTGCAGCCGCAGTCCGGGATTGTGCGCTTCCATGCGGCGCGCATCGATGCGCAGACGCTGCAGCTGCCGCTCTGCCTCAGCGAGTGCCATGAGGATGACGAGGAGGAGCGGGAGAGGGAGCGGGATCAAGAGCGGGACCGAGAGCCGACTGGGCAACAGCTGCTGGAGCGTTACGTGAACATGGTGCGCGACAATCTGGGCGTCAACTCGCAGACGCTGCTCCACGAGGGCGACGGCAGCGGATGGCGGGCGAGCAGCGAGCAGCTGCTGGAGGATCTGCCGGGCGCCGGCGCCGGCGGCGGGGGATTTCTGCGCATGGTTAGTCGCAATCAGCTGCTCAACTCGTCCAACTACTCGCTGAGCTCGCTCTTCTCACTGGGCTCGGTGGCCAGCCTCCAAGGCTCCACGCGTTCCGTGGGCAGTCGCAGCTCCCGTCGAGCTCCAGCCGCGCCCGTCTGGCGCGGACCCGCCTGCCTGCACACGCTGTACAATCTGCTGTTGGCGCCGTTTGACGATCTGCTGCCCAGCGGCATCAGCGTCTCCAGGCAGGGCAGACGCGAACTGATTCTGGTGCTCGATGGCGCCCTCTATCTGGTGCCGTTTGCCATACTGCGTGCCGCTGGCGATGATGGCGAATACCTCTCGGAGCGCTGCGCCCTGCTCACGGCGCCTTCGTTGCAGGCGCTGCGCGGACGCTGCAGAAGTCGCCGGGATCGTGGACGACCGCCCACAGCCCTGGTCGTGGGCGGACCCCGGGTGCCGGCTGCCTTGGCCGAACGCTGGGGCTGGTCGGCGGCTGAATCTCCGGCAGCTCTGCAGGAGGCCGCCATGGTGGCCGACATGCTCCAGGCGAATGCTCTGGCCGGCTGCAATGCCACCAAGGAGTCGGTGCTGGCCGAACTGCCCAGCGCTGAGTGCGTGCACTTTGCGGCCAATCTCAGCTGGAAACTGGGTGCAGTTGTCCTCAGTCCTGGCGATGTGGTCACCGCCGAGCAGCAGCAGCAAAAGGAACCCCATGAGCCGCAACTCTCCGACTTCACGCTGGCGCCCAACGAACTGCGCCAAATGCGTCTCGGTGCGCGGCTTGTGGTGCTCAGCTCCTACCATTCCGTAGAGCCCATCACTGGCAACGGCGTTGCCCAACTGGCCGGCGGCTGGCTCTTGGCCGGCGCTGGAGCCGTGCTCATCTCGCTGTGGCCCGTACCGGAGACGGCCGCTAAGATCCTGCTGCGCGCCTTCTACTCCGCCCTGCTGCAGGGCGCACGTGCTGCTCGGTAAGTTGATTTTTATACATAAATATCCGTTCAACGGGAGTAGAAAGAAATGCTCGTAGGGCTGCAGAGACTACGGAATTTCTAAGGAGCAAAACTGATCTACGTTTCGATCACTTTTTTCCTTCACACAATTGTTTTTTCTGTTCTTGATTTCACGAAAATTCCATAAAATAAAGTTTTAAAATAAGATAACAATGGATTAGATGAGGGATTCAGGTTAAGATCCAAACTGACCTAGACTAGCAATTTACACTAACTCAGTTTTGATAACGACAATATTATAAGATAAGGCAGTTTTCAAGGTGAATAAGGATGTGACGCTTATGCCCTACGCCACCCCTGGGGACAATTAATATACGAAACAGAATTTAAATAGTATATGCGATCACACAGATATTCCGATATATAATCAGCTACCTCTCCCCTTCTCTTTGTTTCCAGCGCCCTGGCGGAGGCCATGCAGACGGTGCAGCACACGAAGCACTTCGCCCATCCGGCCAACTGGGCGGGCTTCCTGTTGGTGGGCGGAAATGTGCGTCTCTCGAACAAGGTCGCCCTGCTGGGGCATGCGCTGTGCGAGCTGCTGCGCACCCCCGAGCGCTGTCGAGATGCGCTGCGCGTGTGCCTGCACCTGGTGGAGAAGAGCCTGCAGAGGATCCATCGGGGCCAGAAGAACGCCATGTATACCACGCAGCAGAGCATCGAGAACAAGGCGGGGCCCGTGGCGGGGTGGAAGGATCTGCTGATGGCCGTGGGCTTCCGCTTTGAGCCCGCTGCCAACGGCATCCCGTCGAGCGTGTTCTTCCCCCAGACCGATCCGGAGGAACGCCTCTCGCAGTGCTCGGCCAGCCTCCAGGCGCTGCTCGCCCTCACCCCGGCCACGCTGCAGGCCCTGGCCAAGCTGGTCAACAGCGCGGAGCATGCGGATGACATCATCGCCGTGGTGCGCAACATCTTGGCGCAATTCCCCGCCAAGCCGGAGGCGGAGGCCTGCATCGAGATGCCCCTGAGCGTGCGTCTGTGGCGCGTCGCCGGCTGCCACGAGCTGCTCGCCTCCGTGGGCTTCGATCTGACGGAGGTGGGCGTGGACCAGGTGACGCTGCGCACCGGCAAACAGGCGAATCGTCGGCACTGCCAGTTCGTGCTCCAGGCGCTGCTGGCGCTCTTTGGTAAGTGTCCTAATCCCGTCCAGAAATACCAGCATGCACTCCCAAAACAATCACCAAGAGTCTTCAGCCGCATGTTTAAGATCTCACGACTGAAGAATAAATAATTTATTTTTGCATAATAAGTAGGTACGCATTCTCTGAGAAACAAGAAATTAAAAAGAGTTTTCTATAAATTCATTTGCAAATAGCATTGAAACTACAAAAAATGTTATACTACTTACTACTATGGGACAAATTTCTGAAATTATTGAATATTATTTACCCGAAACAATTATGAATTGTAATTTCAGTAATTTCAAAATAATATTTGTCAAATTTATATTCACTCCATTTTAATTCATAAATTTAATATGTTAATCCATTATATTATCTATGTGAAAAGGAAAAAATAAACTTGATCTGCGTATTGTGCATACCTTTCCAAAATTCTCTAAGAAACGTATTAGAAATTAAAATAAAGTAGAAATAGAAATCTCTTAAAAATAGAATAGAACATTCCAAAATAATATTTTAATCCAATTATTAATTTACAAATTATAAAAAACAAATAGTATGCACTATAGAAACCGATTTTCAATTTGTTTTCCATTATGTAAAATGTGTTTTTCAGCTTTTCTGAAAAGGAGAAAAACTATTTGAATAAACGTCAAATATTGTGATTAGATTAGTTTATGTAGTACCTTAAGCGGTTAAAAATTAGTATAGTAAAAAATAAATTGAATAAACAGCACATTTGTGGAATAAATAAATAATATATATAATAATATAATATTTATATAATACTAATAATAAATAAATAAATATGTGAATAATTTGTTGCATTTCTTGCTCCTCCCCAGATACGCATGAGGCACCCAAGAGCCTGAGCCTCGACTCTGCCGCACATAGCAGCAGCAGCTGCGAATCCCTGGTGGAGCCTGAGCTCGATGCACCAACCTTGCCGCCGGGTGGCAACCCTGGCAACCCTAGTGGCAACAGCACCGTCAATGGAACAAGCCACCAAGCCGTTGCCAGCTGCACGGCGCAGTCGCCGCTGCCGCTGCATCCGCGCAGCGCCTTCATCTCGTACGTGCGACGCCGCGGGGAGCCGGACGGAGGCGGAGGGCTCGACTCCAGCCTGGCCAACACCACGGACAGCGAGCACTCGCTATCGGATGGCTATCCGACTCAGGCGGGCCACAGCCAGCCGGCTCCGAGATTGGGCTACGCCAGTCTGCGTGGTCCGGTGCGCGTCTCGCGTCCGGGCGGAGGCGGCGAGAGCGATGCCGCCTTTACGCCCAGTCCGCCCGTAACCGATCCCAGCCTGTCGCTGGCATTGGCGCACCAGACGCGCATACGCTGCCTCTACGCGCAGCCGGGCAGCTCGGTGGCGGCCACCGCCTCCTCCACGGCCTCATTGCCCGGCACGGGCAGCCGACGACCGGACAGCTCCAGTTCGGCCAGCAGCACAACGACGGATTGGGAGGGCTCCGGACATGCAACGGTGCTGCGACGTGGCGCCGCTGCTGGCGCCCAACAGCACCCGCAGCATCTGCCGCATCTGCAACAGCAGCCGCCCTTGCCGCCGCCACGCCCCGCCGTCTATCACAATGTGGGCGCCGGCGGACGCAGCAAGCCAAAGATCAAGCTGGGCAGCGCACAGAGCTGCCTGGCGGCACGCGTCAACAAGGAGCACGCGCTCTTCATGGACCGGCTGAGCGTGCGCACCGAGCTAACGGGCGCCACCTCCACATCCGCCGGAGCCGCCTCTGGCGCAGCGGGCGGGGCAGCGCGCAAGGCGTTGGCCCTCGGCGAGGAGGAGGGCGGCAGTGTGAACTTCAATGCAGGCGGCTTGTACTTCTCGCCGGCCGATGCGGAACTCTTGGCCGAGTCCAAGCAGCAGCTGGAGGAGACGCCGGTGAAGCCGAGCGCCAAGTGCATCCAGGACAGCATCATGCGCCACATGAATCGCGAGCTGACGCCCAGCATTTCGGAGCTGTATCACGAGCGCAACTTGGGCCTGGGCCTGGCGCCGCCGCTGTCCAAGCTGCTGCTGAATCCCAACTACGAGGAGCAGGAGGTGGCCACCATCAGCGAGAGCAGCGGCTCCCAGGCCGCTGGCAACGCGGCTGCCATCAAAACGCTGGTGGATGCCGTCAACGAGCTCGATCTCAGCGGCAGCTCATCCGGTGCCACCATACCAACAGTTGTGGGCGGCAACGGCGAAACGGAATCCTGCCAGGCCCGGGATGCCGAGTCCAACTGCTCCATCTGCGGTGAGCGGTCGGACGTCGTCTGTCGCTGCAAGGCGGCCACCATGCCCAAGAAGAGCAGCCTCAAGCCCTGGCTGAGCAACGTGCCCCCCTGTGCCAGCCACCTGGTCCAGGCCAGCGAACTGACCACCGCCGATATTCTGGAACGCCGCCTGGAGCACGTCGTCGTCCCCAGCAGCGCCCCTTTTGCCGCCGAGCTCTGCCGCCGGGATGAGGGCGACGGACGCTCCGTCGCCGACTCCCAATGCAGCAGCAACTACAAGCGCGTCCTGGCCACAGCCGGAGTCGGAGTCGGAATCGGAGTCGGAGTCGGAGCCGTGGGCCTCGTGGTCGGCATCAGCACCGACGATCCCGACGCCCCAGGTGCTGTCACCTCGCCAGCCACCTGCTCCTCCGCCCGACTGGTCTAGCCGTATTCACCTTGGAATCCATCTAAAGTTAACTCTTAGGCCTTAGATCATATTTAAGTTGTATGCCTAATCCCTAATCCCTAATCTATTTATTGGTTGGTACCACTATGTATACATATCACAGTTAAGTAATACTACACATCATATTATTATATTATTATCGACTCTTGCCTATTTGTAATATTTAAACAAAGCCACTGATTATATTCTATGCATTTACGTACGAAATAAAAACTGTACGTTATTAAATATACAACATTAGCGTAATGCCATGTACTCTCATCAATCGGTTGGGAACCCCCATAGAACTGTCTTGACATAGATGGATCTAGCAATAACTATATATCGATTTAGAGCTTAGATTGTAGTAACCATGGCTAAAAAAAATATATGGACGAGACAGATCAGTCGTGCGAAGGCTACAGTCAGATGTAGCCGACAATAGGAGACACACATACGGACAGACGGATATGGCTCACCTCAGCTCGTCTTCCCGATTAAGAATATATATGTAAACTTTGTGGGGTCTGCTATGCCTCCTATCTCCTCTTTGCACTAACCTAAAAGACCCTTTTACTTTTTTAAAGTAAATGGTCTAAAAAACAAACCAAGTCCCGTGCCCCACTACCTTTCAACAGCAAGCCTATTTCTTGAATAATTTTTGAATTCTTTAATCGATTCCATGCACTCTTCAGCATACATTCATATAATGACATAGAGTATGAATTTTGATGAACAAGCTTCTATGGTCAAAAGTACGCTTGTTATTCGAGTTTTCAAATAGACCTAATCTACATGACTGTTAAAAGTGTCGTAAGTTTCTATGATTATAGTAGTACAATACATACAGTTGAAATGCACAGCATAAAAATGGAAAATATTTAATATTATCTAACATTCAGTCGCATTGAACCCATCGTCAGTCGGTGACCCAAACTGTCAGATGTATGAAATAATTTATTGCAAACATGTGCAAAAATCTATCAACAAAATATCAAAATTTATAAAGTACAAGCTATAAATACACATAAATAGGATGGGAAAGAGATGGAAGCAGAATTGAAGAGTTCGGTCATCATTTTAAATGCTGGCGAGAGCACATGAAAATGATTTATTGTCAATTATCTATGTATGTTGAAATGACCGCATGTACTATAGTACATACGCACGGAGTATTTGCAAGAGCCTTGGTAGTACGCACAGTGGGGCAAGGGTATGCTGAATAGAGAGTGTTCGGCAATCCTAGTTTTAGTTTGTGAATGGTAATTATTCAACTAGAAATATTACAAAATTCCCATCTAACATTTCTCAGCATATTTTAAATTATTAAATTTAAGGGATGAGAAATTCGAACTAATTTACTAGATAACATCATGACAGTGTTTTATTTCAGCGACATTTCTGCTATAAGTTTATACTGCTTATCCGACGATAGGATTTAAAATCCACTTGAACTGAAGCTTCAGTGTTAGGCAGTGTCCACTGTGTATCAATATTAAGTGTAGACTTTCCTTTGCAACCATTTGACGCGTGACGCTGCACCATCATCGTGATGATTGTGGTTTGTTGGTTTGTCCGACTGTCCGACTGTCTGTCTGTTTGTCTGGCTGCCTGTTTGAATATTTTCGATTTTGCGGGCAATCCATTCGAGTGGCTTGTCATCCTGGCCTTTGAGATGCTCATTTATATGAGCTCTGTATATTTATGAGCAATTAATTAGCATGTTGGATCCATTAAAATGATTGATGTGATTATGAAATCAAGGGTCAAAGAACAATCTGAAGTCGCTCAAAAGAAATTCAACCAAAATAGTCTACGAATTTTCCCAGTGTTCTTACAAATATCGCCATAAATTTTGCGTTTGTCATTCAATGCAAATAGCAAACAGTTTGAATAACACAGCGAATATTCATTCTATTTATTGCGCTCAACAATTCATAAATTTCTCTTTCGCTATTTTCAGCTGCATTTCATTGCCTTGCCGTATAACAGTATAACAGTATAACACAGCAAAACAATACAATCCAGTAAACAAATATTATAAAACATTTCCATTGACTTTAACAACCCAAATACGAACACTTCACTGTCGTGTGCTGCCGTCTTCTACACTATGTAACAAGTTCTTTAAATCAGCTGATTGTGCAATATGTTTGCATTCATTTTTTTTAACTATATTTATCAATTGAACATAAGTATTAATATAAAGGGTTTACTGTGAATTTATTTCATGATATCCTTAGATTTAAGAAATGTAACCAAAAACTAACCATGCGACCTTGTGTAACGGTCGTAGGTTTATTAAAATTAGTTTATTTTTGTTTTTTTTTTTCATAATTTCCAAATCACAATAAAATGGGTAGTTTGTAGCCAAGTGTAATCAGAATCTGTTTCAATTGATAAGATTTATTGACAGCTCACACTAGATCGTTACAAATTGACCTTTTGCTGATGACGACTCTAAGCACCGTTACTGCGTCGCAGAGCAACGAGCCCCTCCGGCTCCCTAATGACGCCCTGGCGCCCTCTACCCGCTGTCCCCCAATCGAATGGAACAAACTAAAATATCTTGTAATTTCCTTGAAGTTCACGCTTGTGACACACGCGGCCTCAAGTCGTCCGCTTCCGAAACGGAATCGGAACAGAATCCGCCGGAGACGTCATACACACATGTGAGTCGTATGTGTGTGAGTGTGTAAATTCGCATTTACACGCTGTTGTTTTTTCACGCAGCTTTTTCATGCAATTTTTGTTGGCTGACAAAGGGTACAGAGACTTCACCCATGAAGCCTATTCCGATTCCTATTCCGATTGTTTGTGAACACAGGGTTGCATGCTAGCAAATTAGCTATCGATAAGCAGCTAAAAGGACAACTGAACACGTATCAATTTCAATAATATCTTAAAAATTGAATTTAATGTAAGCGAGCAGGATTGCTGCTAGAACAATCGATTACAGAAGAATATATACGATATATATGTACATACATATGTATGTATGCATATTCACAACAAGATTTCCCAAGATGTTTCCAAAAACATCAGCGTGTAAATGCGGACTAAGTGATAGCTGATAGCTGATAACTGATAACTTTTCTCTAGGCAATCCCCCCCTTGATGGCACATTATTCCTGCGCTTGATGACGATGTACTCGTATACCTAGATTAGGCGATGCTATTATTGCTGAATCTGGAGCGATTGCCCTTGCCGGAGATGTGTTCAAGGTGATGCCCGGCGCTAACAAAATAACAACAAATAAATCGATGTCCAACGCCTTCGTAAATTCCTATTTTATGCTGTTGTTCAATAGTTAAGTTCCGGTGTCTGACCTAGGTTAGGGTTGCCGGCCAATACTGGCCATATGTAGACATATTTGCTCATAATCTGCGGTGCTAAAGTTTGTTTTCTAGTCGGAATTACCAGAAATGAATGAATCAAAGCAATTGCACTGCGAAAAGGTGTAATGTAGATTATGTGTAGAAAATATATTTTGAAAACAAAACAGAATAACAGAAAAATTTAAAAGAAATAGAAAATATAAAATTGGAATAAACCAATAAACAAAACAAACGTTTTTAAATTCTATTCTATATCAGCAAAATTATCTACTACAAAATACAGATATGCGGCTATAGTTGCAGTGTGAAATAAATCTAATTATAATAATTACAGAGAATATTTATATAGTGCTAATTACCTAGATTACAAAATATAAGCAGTCAGCAAATTGATTTCTTGGAAGTCTAAGCTAAAATTATAATCTATTTGAATATTTCTATTACTTAAGCGAACTGAATCTGTAATATGACTAGTGTTAGTTTAGGATATTTACAAATTACAATTAATTATTATTGAATTCTGCATATACATATGTATAATTCAACCAATTCAACTATAATTTTATTCAATTAGTTTTAACAAAGTTATAACGAATGCTATTTAATATTTATTGTACGTAATGCTTTTATTTATTTGTACTATGTAGTATTTACACGAAGAAACTTCAATCTGTCTTACCCACTCCCACTCACGTATCTCTCTGCTTCTTCTCCATTGCGTCCTCGTCCTCCATCCGTCTGTCCGAACTACCATGATGCAATCAGTAGGAACGGCGTGCACTTGCTCCAGTTCCAGCTCCACTTGTACTACTTATACATATATAATATATAGTATATATACATATGTATACATGGATCGTGTGTTATCGGTCAAGTGCAGGGTCTGTGGTCATATGGCAGGGCCCATATATGTAGTATAATGTGGACATAGATAAGCTAGCACGTGCTCAGACCAGCGCGGATGTGGCCCAGAACTTTAGATAAAAGGCAAGTGAATCCAAGTGTATATGCATCTACATGTATGTGTATGTACTCGTAAGTGTGTAGATGTACACTGATAAAAACGTCACAGTATATACGTTTATGCGTTTATATTGATATACAAATGCGAAAAAAAAACTATTTGAAATATACGAAAATTCCAAAATTAACCTGACCATACTCAGATTCAATATGTATTATTCAGTTTTTTATATGCTATATATGCTTCATGATCCGTTTTCTTGAAATAATCAAAATAGCATATCCAAAACATTTTGGACGTTGATATTTATAATTTTAATAATATAATTTTAAACAAGTTAGCGAAACTTTAGAAAAAGGTAGAGAATGTGCAAGTTCAAAATTTACATTCCAAACCACTTTCTATCTATCAAAATATCATAAATTACATGTTGGATAAGAAAAAGATGCCTAAATGTAATGAGGTTTTTATTGTGGAAATATGCGCTATGTAATATGTAAAAAACTTAAGTTGCAGTTTCAAAAAGTCCCATAAAATATTGAAATTGATGTGGATTTTTGATCAGTGCATGCCTGGATCGGGTGCATTTCCTGCAACTACATAGCCAACGATATAGACTGTAATGGGATCCTACATTGATAACCGATTAGGTAACAGAGGCGTCGGCAAGGGCAGGGGAAGGTTTTCAAAAACAACAAAAGTGCTATAAATCAAATGACATATATGAATGTATATATTAATGTATACATTGTACTTATATATAGTATGTTCATATGTGGCAGTCGCAAATGATTTGATTGTGATTTCTGTACGTTTCATTCGGCGATCTATAAAAATGTGAGGCTTGGCGAGGCGACGCTTCAATAGCATCTCGTACACCCAACCGAACGCTACTTCCAAACGTCTCAAATCTACCTAAGATATAGCTCAAATAATACTCAACCCGATTGCCCTAAATAAAGCTCATCATGCGAATCCTTCAAGAGGTAAAGAAACGAAAAACATAACTACCATTCCGAATAGCAATTTCGATTTGAATGCTTTGTAGAACCAGGTATATATGCTGGATCCGTCGGAGCTGATGCGTACGGAGCCCACATTTGCCGACAAGAATCCATCCAAGTTTCGCGACTATAGCATCGATACGGAGGATCCGTTGAAGGAGCGCGTGCGCCGCACCTATCGCCAGATGCATTTGAATCAAACGGTGGACTTTGTCAAGGGTGGGTTTTCCCATCCATCTATATATGTATCATCTGGAATCATTTAATAATATGAACATCTGCTCTTTGCAGGACGTCGTGCCCGCTGGCTGCAGTTCAACACGATGAAGATGACGGTGCGCGAGGCTTTGGAGAAGCTCAACGATCTGGTGGATGAGTCCGATCCGGATCTGGATCTGCCTAACATTATTCACGCCTTCCAGGCAGCCGAACGTGCCCGTTCCGAATTCCCCCAGCACGATTGGCTGCACCTAACGGCCCTGATTCATGATCTGGGCAAGATCATGGCCTTCTACGATGAGCCCCAATGGGCCGTCGTGGGCGATACCTTCGCTGTGGGCTGTCGCTGGGGCGATAGCATCGTCTATCGGCAGGATAGCTTCGAGGGCAATCCCGATGGCGATAATCCCAAGTACAATACCGAATTTGGAATCTATGAGCCTCATTGCGGTGTGGACAATCTGCTAATGTCCTGGGGACACGATGAGTACATGTACTCGGTGCTCAAGCACAACAATACCAAGCTGCCCCACGTGGCATGCAACATCATACGCTTCCACTCCTTCTATCCGTGGCACAACGGCGGCGACTACAAGCATCTCGAGGCCCCTGAGGACGAAGAGACAAAGAAATGGGTCCTAATCTTCAAGTAAGTTCACTCAAATCCAGCGATATCGATAACGATAGTAGTAGTAATCGCAATTGATATTGGTATACCCTGCATCAATAAAATAAGTTAAATCAGGGTTAATACCTTTAGAAAACAAGATAAAGTATTAACTATATCGATTGTAGCCTTTCTGAAATTTATTTATACATATATTTCATTTAAATATTTTTCTTACAGTCGCTATGATCTGTATACGAAGAGCGAGGTGGTGCCAGATATTGAGGCTCTATGGCCCTACTACCAGACCCTAATTGACAAATACTTACCCGGCGTGATTGAGTTCTAGATATACCTAAGTTATCAGTTATTCTACTTTCATAACTTACAAACACTTTTGTATCTGAAATTAATCCTAACTATATTTACTATATATCCATTTCTATGTAAACCCAATGTAACTCTACTCTCTGTCTCTCTCTCTTTATGCGGATATATGCACAACATATTTTTTATATTATTGAAACTACTATATATACTTACTGTTGAAAAACCATATATCACAAACTATATATACAAATATAAATATATGATGTTCGTACTTTCATTATTTCGTTGAAAATCTATTAATAGCTTTTATTAGCCATTAACTTTCAGAATACCAAATGATCAACAAAACCCATAGCTAGCGTAATACTACAAAGCTTACAAAGTTGAACAACTAACGTATGTTATATTGAAAATAGAAGGTTGATATTTGGAATTGGGAAAGTCGTAACCGACGCCTCGGCTTGCAAGAGGGTATAAAAAGAGATTGACTTTGCTTATTGATAACATTTATTACTTAACGCCAGTAGCCTTCGTATGAATTAGGGGGTTGTGCTTAACATAAAAAAAGTTAGTTGGGTAATGTACAATTGAGCTTAAGACTAAGATTCAAGCCCGATTAGGAGGCAGATCCGGCGCTGCTGCAACGTCGTCGTTTGTGCCGCTTGTGGCTCTTCTTGCTGGCGTGCCGCTGCTGCTGATGATTCCTGCGGCGCGACGACGCCTCCTCCCCATCCCGATAATGTCCCCGATGGCGACTGCGACTGCGGCTGCGACTGCGAGTGCGCTGCTTGTAACGGGAGCTGCGCGTGGAGCTTTGACTGCGGCTGCGACGGCGTCGTCGATGCTTGGAGGAAATGGTGTTGCTCTTGTGCTTGTGCCGCTGTCGCTGGCGCTGTCGATGCGAGCTGCGACTGCGACTGCGACTCCGGCTACGGCTACGACTGCGACTGCGACTGCGACTGCCATTGCTGCTGGATGAGGAAGCATCTGAAGCATCGGAAGTGTGGCTGCTGCTGCGGCTCCGACTCGGACTCCCGCTGCGACGCGGCGTTTTGCGATGTCGCGCGTTAAGCAGCGATGCCGGACGCAAGACCGCAGCGGACACCAGCTGCACATCGTCGTCATCGGAGAGCAGGACGGGCACAGGATCCGCTGGCGTGGACGTTGGCACCGCTTTGCTTGTGAACGTATTGGTGCTGTCGTCATTGAGTAAATTGTACTTCTCCAAATTATCATCGTCGTCATCGTCGTCGTCCAGTGCATTCGTGGGTCTGGACGGTGCAGGCGCTGCCACGCCCACAGCCAACTCGTCATCATCGTCATCGTCATCGGGCCCAAAGTATGTGATGGGTATGGAACGCACCGAATCGTTGGAGTCCTCGTTCTCGTGCTCTGTCGCCGCTTGCGTCTTAACCTTGGAAGAATCTTCAATGCTTGTTGTTTTCGCACTCTCGCCTGTCGGAGACAAAATCATGATTTTAATATTTGCGACATTGGGTATATGGAATATAGTAGTATATGGGGTGCGCACGACGTTGTTCTCGTGGCTGCTTTGCTAGTTAAATGGCTCTTGCAAATTTCAACAATATGTCATCTCAATATTTAAGAGGAAAAAATTAAATTAATAAATTAAATATGAACAGAGTTAGAATATAATTTAAAAAATTAAAATTGTGAAAATTGTTTTTCGAGCTTTATAATCCAAGTTTAATTTCAACTTTACGTTTATGTGACTAATGCTCTAAATTATGTCTTTTGTGCTTGTGGCATTAGGAATTTTTCCAGTATTAAAATAAACATTATGGAAAGATCAGCAGTTGTAAAAGAGTGCTTCTTCCCATAAGCAATGCAGATTACAAGAACAACTTCGCATATTTTTTCTCTTGTTACACATGTCTGTGAAGTTGGGCTTCGGTTCGATTACGATTCGATTTAATCGATTTTTTGTCGGCGATTTCAGGGTCTGCTACTGTCAGTTACGGCCGACTGAATCTTCCACCCCACGGATCTGCTCCATCCGTAGTTGATTTTGTTTGTTTTTTAAAACAAAATATATAGTTTGTGGGGTCTGCCACGCCTCCTTCTGCCTTCTGCCACTAAACTATAATCGCCACAGCAGCCACAATAATAGCGCTACAGACTTGTAATTTGACATGTACGTAGCGTAAGGTATTCTCCACCGATGCAATTAATTTATTTAAGTTTTGAATTGGAAATGGTGAAGATATGCAATAGACAATGTTTTTCAAAATGGTTTTATGTGTAACTGCAGCCACAATACAGCTAATTTGTAATTTGGCATGTAGGAAGCTCATTGAGTTATCCATCGATGCTGTGAGTTACACTACAAACAAATAAAAAACAGCAAAATTATGCGACAAACAATTTTTTTAAAAATATATTCCATTATAGCCACAGTTTAAAAGCTATAGACTTGGGATTTGGCATGTACGCAGCCTATGGCATTATCCATCAATGCTGTGAATTACATTACGAACGGGAAAGAAAGATAGATCAGACAAGAAACCACCTAGATCTTGCAGACTATAAAAGCTAGAAATACCATTTTTGGGCATTTAGGTTCTCCTATGCAGGAATAATATCAAGTTTGTTTGGGTTTTTTGATACCTCCGCTCATTTCTCCGCTAACCGGAAAACTAATTTAGCAACAGTTTACAGTTTTCAAGCTTCAATTTTAAGGCTAAAGATTTGGAATATGGCATGCACGTAGTTTATGACAATCCCCATTGATGCGGTCGGATAATAAACAGCGAAGAAAACACGAAGTATAGGGTCGGTTACGTCCGACTGTAGCTCCGTCCTTACTGGTTATTAATCGATGAAATCCATTTTTAGACGTGAATCGATCGAAAAGATCGATTTTGCAAAATCAAAGATCGAACCCAGCTCTACTGAACTGGTATATATAAACGTACCTTTGATCTGGTTGAGAAATGCCATGGCCTTGCGCTTCCGCTCCAGCTGCAGCTGCTTCTCCCGGGATATCATCCCGTTCAGTTTGTCCCGTGCACTCTGCGCCAGCTTATCCTTCACGCGTTCTTCGGCTAATATAAATTGAACAAAATTACTTTATTAATAAAAAATAATATAACTGTGGTTAGCCTAGTCTGGCATCACGCGTTTCTTATATAAAATTCAATTTAAATAAAAATCATTTTATCAATTCAAAATCTAAGGTATGTAACCAATATCATCTTGAATTGAAATATATAAATTGCAATTGAAATAAAACGCCTCGTTTGAAGCCTAAGGAATGTAGCGATTAACTAAACAAATCAATATGGAGTTTTAAACTAATATTTTCAACCAATTGCATTTTATATAGTCTGGATAAATTTCAATTTAATCGCAATTCTTTTAAACAAAAAAAATCGATTAATGTGGGTATTTAATTATCTATAATATATGAAGTACCGAAACAATGTTTGTATTCAATAGGTTACCGCTCCATGAATCGATCACCCGATAACCGATAAAATGCAACCGTTCATGGATCATAATTATGGAGCGAATGTATCCTAAAATTGTTACGCTCCATTGCTGTTTTTTCCGCTCTATTCATAGATAGTCGATAAAAAGAGCTGATTTCAATTCAAAATGTTAGTAAATACATCAAAAATAACCATTAACATTTTGAAAATGAATTATTTCAAGACTGTTTGAATCCAAGACTGTTGCAAGTCGCAAAAAGGATCAAACGCATTCACCAGGTTACATGGAGCGAAGGGTTGCATTTTATAGGTTATCGGGTGATCGATCCATGGAGCGGTAACCTGGTGAATACAAGCAATATCAACTTAATGTAACATGTGAGTTAACACATAATAACAAATAACTGTGTTAGACATATACGCCGCCGAGCCACGCCGCCGCCGCCGCCGATTTTTGTCCATTTTTGAGCGCCGCCGCCGAAATTTAAAAAAGCCGTCGGCGCAAAACGTTTTTTAACAGTTTAAAAAAAAATTTTTAAATATGGGTAAAATGTATAAATATCGAAAAAATGATTTCACTGTTGCCAAATCCGTTTATCTAACTCCAGACCTAGCTGATTTTGAAGAGCATTGGCAATACTGTTCTTAAGTCGTATGTGCTTTAAATTGAAGGTGTTAAAAGCAAAAATTGTTCCTATTTTTGTACGAATTTTTTACAATTTATGAACAAAGCCAAAATTATCTTCAAAAATCGATTATCTTTGGATTTAAGATATAAGTAGTATGTAGGCATCTGATTCATGAATTAGAGACTATAAGAATGTTAATTAAAACCAGTAAGGACGGTGCTACAGAGGACGGGCCCGACTGTAGAATACCCTGTACCCTATAATAAAAATATAATTGTGTAAAACTGTCACACGAAGCGTAGCAGCCATTGTTCTTCTTCCTTTTTATATTTGCCAGCTTTAATGGCTACGCTGCCAAGAGGCGAGCGATGCAACGCCTGCAATATTGTTTCGTTATATATCTCCTGTGTTTATTAACCGATTTCAATAAGATTTTCACAATAGGTCAATAAAATGGATGAGATTGTATGTTCCGAATATGTTTAATATTACGCTTGTTATTCGGTTTTTATCGATTGCAGCGTGAAGGGGGCGTGGCATCCAACATTTGAAATAATCCTCATCTGCGTATTGAATACACTTACCGATAGCAACCAAAACTCAGCTCGTCTCCCTGATCAAGAATATATATACAGGGTATAGAAAGTTCTATACATTCAATAACTGCATACGCCGCCGACGAATTTGTAGGCTTCGCTTGCGCCGCCGACAAATTTGCAAACTTAGTTGGCGCCGCCGCCGCTCCGATTCTTTCTAAAAGCTTCGCCGCCGCCGCCGGTTCATTTTAGCACCTACGCTGCCGCCGCTGAAAAATCCATCGGCGTAAATGTCTAAACTGTGTATAACTTATTTTAACCATTTATCGGTAACGCATGAGTTCAGTGCCCCGACCAAAATGGTCAGCAGAGGTAACCTGATACTTGACTATGTAACCAGCAAAGTCAAGGGCGGAGTCAAGCCTGCCACCGTAATCTTCATATGAAGTCATTGTTGTAACTGTAAAGTTATATAATCTGGATTAACCGACGGGACGACGGCCACGACGCAGAACCTGCGCCCCCTTTACGTAATTTATAAATTAAAATAAAAAATTGCATAAAAAATCTATGGAATGTAGGTATTAAAACTATATCGTTATAGCGGACGCAGCCGATCAGTCGAACGCACCCGACAGTGCACTTGTTGCCTCTAGCTGGTCTAGTTAGCCAAATCAAAATAATCTTCCCTCCCTTTTTTCTGCTCTCCTAGTTTTTCTTTGCTGTTCTGTTCACACTTTCTACGCACCTTGGCGTTGTTCCTTCAATGCGGAGGTGGTGCCAGGCGCAGTTGGTGGTTTTTGGACTGCTGTTCTGGCCAGAAGCTGCGTCTCCACCTGCTTGATGGCACGCTGCACGCTGTCCGGCATGCTCGCAGCGCGAGCTGTGGTCTCCGCACTGGCCTTGGCCCTGGCATCCTCATCCTCATCGCTGGCCTCCTGCGGCAGTGCTGGCTGCAGTGCAGCGCTCTCATCCCGTGGCCGTATGGAGAAGCAAACGGGAGCTGTGAATCGATTAAGATATATGCAAATTACTAGAAGCAGTTGCTAGGATTTACGGGATACTTACGCTTGTCAACTGCACTGGAATCGGCTGTGGAAAGAGCACAAGTGCTGCCTGCAACTGATGCTGCTGCTGCTGAAGCCGCCGCTGCTGCTGCTGCTGCTGCTGCCGCACCAACACCAAGATTGAGGCCTTTTTTGCTGACGAGAGCCGCAGCGACGGCCGCCGCCTTGCGGGTCTTCTCCTCCTTGGAGGCGGCGTCCACGTCGCCGGTTATCTTGTACATGTAGTAGGCATAGTATTTATGCTCGGGCAACAGAAAGTTGAAGCGTTCGACGCTCTTGGTGCGCAGCGTCTCCTCAAACTGGCGCCCGTTCTTGATCACGTACGTCGCCGTCTTGTCGATGATGTGGCGCAGCGTCTCCTCGGGCATCGGAAAGGTTAACAGCGGCGGTGGCGCCAGCACCGTATTGGGCCTCGTCTGCAAGGATTTCTGGCGCTGATTTGTGGCATGCTCCTCCGCCTGCTCCTCCTCGTCCTCGTCCTCGTCCTCATCGCTGTCGGAGCTGTAGTTCTGGGCCAAGGCCAGCGCACTGGTGTTCTTCAGCAGCTCCACCTTGGGCGCCGTGGCTACTGCTGCTGCTGCTGCTGCTGCTGCTGCATCGCTGCCGTTCTCCTCCTCGTGGGCAAAGGTGCTGCCATTGTACTGCAGCAGCACGGGCGTGAATTCGCCGCCATTCGTTGTGGCAGCCACGGCGCCACTCAGGCTCTGCCCATCCGACTTGCAGCTGAGAGTTGGCGACTCCGTGCCCCCGGAATGCTGCGATCCCTCATCGTCCAGCACCGCCTGCAGGGGCACGCCCTTGATCTTGCTGATCAGCTGCGTGTAGGCGCAATTGGCCGAAGGCTTATACTTGATCACGGGCACCGTTATGATCTGCTGATAGCGCATCGGACTGGTCGGCATTTCCGTATGCTCCACGGGCGTTGTGGGCTTCTCCAGAGCCGCCTCCGCCGACGGAGCGTATTTGCCCAGCTTTATGGCCGACAGCAGATGGCGATAATACGGCTGCAGTTGACCGCCCTGCGACAAAAAATCAAATTGCGCATTGTTCGCCTGCTTCGCCTTGATCAAAATCTCCATCTGAGCGCCCTGCGTGGCTATGAAGCGCGCCGTCTTCTCAATGATCGCGTGCTGCTTCATTGTCTCCGGCTGAAATCACAAACGGAAACGAAGTCAAAACTAAATTCGTGGCGATCGTATAAGTATTGCCTTTATCATTTTCAATTGCTCTTTCTTATGGGATGAGCAGCTCGTATGTATTAGAGCTCTGTCTCGTATGCAAAACAAATTTCAAGAACAATTGCGTGCATTTTTGCTCACTCCGAATATTTGCTGCAGTATTCTTTTTGTGAGCACTTGTTCCGCTTCATTGTTGGGTTAAGAAAAATCAATAGTTTTTACTTTTCGATCAGAAATAGTGAGTATTGCACTAAGTATTGGTGTTTTGATTTGTGTGTATTGGTGCGTGCTCTGTCCAAGTAAGTGAGAAATTAGTCGTGTGAAAGGCTACAGTCGGATGTAACCGACACTAGGAGACCCTGTACTCTGTGTTTCATAATGCTCACCAATTCTATATCCGGCGGTGGCGCAATCAGGAGACTGTGAGGCAGGGCGTAGGGCAGTTCGCTCTCCTCAAGAGGCGTGGCAGAGTCTGGGCGCGGTTGGGAAGACGATCCGTCTGCAGCAATGGGTGTGGCAGTCGCTGTGGACTGTCCATCGTAGTGAAAGATCACCTGACTGTAGCTTCCTCCAGCTGTCTCCTGCTGCAGACGTTTCAGGTCCTCCTCTATGTAGGGGAGTGTTCGTGTGTATGTGTATGTGTGTGCATGTGTGTGTGGGCCAAATATAAGAAAACACAAGAGAAACAGACGACTTTAATGCAGGGAACTAGCAGACGTGGGCTGAAAGTCAAGAGATTTGAGACGTCAGAGTTTTGCAACAGAACACAAAACACAGAATAGACATGGACAAAGAGTTAACTTTAGAGCTTTCGGTATAATGTTTATTTTGTTGTTGTTGTTGTTTTTCTTTTTTGTATGTTGGTAGAATCGACTCCGGCGCTCAACTGAAAGAAATGTTTTAGTTTGTTCAAATTGACAATGGTTTCTATTTACCTGAACAGCTGAGAGCAGAATCGGATCATGGATCATGGATCGAAGAGCTTACGGCTTCGATTACTGGTACTGGTACTGGTACTGGTACTGGTACCGATGACTCTTTTGGGTATGGTTATGTTTTCTTGATTTCTTGATTTGTTGATATCTTGATAGCTTGATTTCTTGCTCATACTTTGCCTGATTAACTTATTCGCATTGTTCGCACTTAAAGTTTAAATGGTTGTTTTGTTGTACATACAATTCGCCACTGAGGACAAGGAGGCGGTGCATCCGAGGGCGTTACTTACCTTGCTGCATCCGCAGCTCCTCTTCGTTGTTGTACAGGAACAGATAGCGCTCCTCCTCGCACAGCTGCTCCGCCCTCTGCTCCTCCGCACTCAGGTACTCCAGGCGGTTGCCGTAGCCCCCGGGGGGCGCTTCGTATACCGATAGATCGCACAGGGCTCCACGCACGTCATATCTATCATATGATTGTGTGAGTGTGTGTGTGTGTGTGTGTGCCAAAGATAAGAAGCAGAGAAATATAAACGAGAGAGATAACGTTATTAGTCAAGAGATCTAGCCTGAGAGACCGCTCCAGAGAGCCACAGACACACACAGATAAATCAGATAAATCACATCAAATGAAAATTTTATTTTTGTTTCCGCTTTTTTTTTTTGTTTTGTTTGTTTTTTTTTTTGTTTTTTGTTGTTTTGTTGGTGTTTTGTCATCGAAACCGAAACAAAAGTAAGAAATATCAAATAAAATTGCTGCATTTATTTATTGGTATTAATATATGTATTTTCATATATAGATATATGTATGTATATATTAAGGTTATAGGCATAGTTAAATTATTGTCTTAATCGTTCATACATACCGCTCCGGTTGCTAAAAACAAAGTTAATTTTTCACAATTACAATTTAAGATTTCAATATGTAAAAGATATTACAGTTTCGAGAAGCACTGAAAAGAGCTGTTATTACAATGAGAAAACGCCGTGCTGTAACAGTTTCGGAATAGGAGTAGGAGTCGCAGTAGCCGTCGGAGTCAGATTCGGAGTCAGATTCGGAGTCCGAGTCAGAGTTCGATTCTATATTATTGTTCGGTCGTTTAATGCCTCTACTCGTAGTATTTTTCAATAATATGGGAAGTAAAGACAAGGGGGCTAAAAACCGGATGCCAATCGAACTGGAACAGCACCGAAACTCCGAATGTGCATCGAAACCTAAACCTTTTTGTACCCAGTACCCATGAAATGGGTGAAAACTGGTTTTTTAACTTTAGGCAAATGTATGTAACTGGCATAAGGAGGCGTGGCAGACCCCATAAAGTATATATCGGATAAGTCGATATAGTCTGAATCGCTTCGATCTCGGAAACTATAGTAGCTAGGGTCGATAATTTCGGAATACACCCAAGTATGGGAAACGCAGATCAAGTTCCAAATTCCAATTGTTGAATGCCACGCCCCGTTTGTGCCCCAAGCGATCGCTTTACTGCGACGCCTTGCATGATATTTTTATGCAAATTATATATTAAATACAGAGTATGTAGATGTTCTATAGTCGTGCGTCCGACCGATTTCCTCCGTCCTTACTGGATGGATTTTCAGTCCAACGAGTCCGTCAAACATAGCAAACAGTAGATATATATATAGCAGTGTAGTATACATATAAAAAACGTAGCTGAGAACTGAGAACCCAGATTTGAGGTTCGGATTTCCTTGGGGTTAATAGGGCAGCTTAGTGCTAGCGAGGGTATGAGTAGAAGGTGGCTGTTCTGCTTGTATCCAGGGGATTACGTACATGGGCTTTTACAAGTATTACGAGCATGTGTGTAGCATATCGCATTATAAGTAGTATAATTAAGTTAAGGTTAGGGCGCCCATGCCAGGCAACAATTATTAACCTGTCTATTTTGAGATTTACATCGCCCATCCAGGGTATCAGCTGCCTCCCATGATCCATTTCGCGCGCCTTCTCATCATCACGAAATATCTTGCACGCATAACCGAACACCAGCAGCTCCAGCGCCGCCTGCCGCCCATCTGGCAACGTCGCCCCACTTCCGCCGCCCACAACACCCGATGCGGATGCAGATGCGGATGCGGATGCGGCCGTCAGCGACGTCAACGCCGACGTCGACGTCGACGCAGCGGATCCCGTTTTGCGCAAAATGCCGTTAATGCTGCCGCCAGCGTACTCGCGTACCATGGCGTTGTAGGGCAACATTTGTCGGCCGTCGGCTCCAGCTCCTTCGCCCACACACACACACTGACACACTGACACAGGGACACACACACTTTTCTATAATCGAGCACGATTTAGGCGCTGCAATTGCATTTTTTTTTTGCCACCAAAAATGCGTTCTTCTTGCTGAGGGGCCGTCGATCAGTGTGACCTAACCGGCGATAGCACAAAATGGCCAACAGTGTTGACCAGTGCTGCCGTTTCTTTTTGAGCAAAAAATCTAAGCCAAGAAAACAGCTAAATTATTGTCAGGCATACGTTTTAAGTTAACGCTGCTATAATTGTGGCTTTTTTTTAGCATGGGTTTTGTGAAATTTAAGAAGCTTAAATAACTGCGAAAATAAACATAAATAGAAATCTGCGTATAGCGAAATCGGCAATGCTGCTCATGGGCAAAGCACGATATATCGATAACAGTTTTCAAAAGAGTTGCCGCGCAATTCAAAAAAATTTGTGTAAGAGCCTACTGTAAAAATTATCAATTTATTTTTTTGACAGTTTATAAAAATTTATGAATAAAAAAAAAAATAAAAATAAATTATTGTTGTATTATCCCTATATCCTGTATAAGTCGATAAGTGTTTTTGCATGTTGATGGCGCGCAATTCAAAAACCAAACGGAGAGCCAATTATAAAAATTATCAACATGTATTTTGATACGCAATATGCTATTTAGTGGTGGCTAATCCTTGGCATTCGGATACTTGAGGGTGCGCAGCCTGGAGTAAATAATATCCCAGTCCACGTAGGCTCCAACCAGATGACGCTTGTTTTGTGGCGAGTCCTCGTAGGCGGTGCGCCCGTGCAGCATGCGCAGATTGTTGAACACAAAAACGTCGCCGGCTTGCGTCTTAAACTGCACGGACTCCTCGTGGACCAACTGAAGGAACTTGTCGTACGCCTCGTACCAGGCCACCACCTGCTCCAGAGGCACCGTAAAGCGACTGTCCCGCTTTGTGGTGTTCTGGTTAATGCGCGCCAACTGCCCGTCCACATCCTGGCAGATGACCGGCGCTCTCCAGAGGCTATGGAAGGGTTTGCCGGCATCTCCATCGTGTCCGATGTCGAACCAGTTAACGGGCACGGAGCGCAGCAAATCGAAATGCTGCGGATGCTCCCGACGGAGCCGATCGGCCACAAAGAAGCCATCCGTCATGGTGTTGGCTCCTCCCGGAGAATCCGATTGCACCAGAGTGTGCAGAATATTGATGCCAGCCTTGTACTCGTAGTAGGGCATATCCGTGTGCATGGGCAAGGGAGTCATCAGGTACGCATAGTTTCCGGCATTGGGCTTCGACTTCACCTCAAACACATCCCTGGGGAAGGAGCAAATGGAGCAAATTTGTGTTCAGAGTTTTCGACTGATTTCAATTATTGGGAATACCAATTAGTGCGGTCCAAACTTTGCAAAATAACGTGAATCAGCAGATTATAAATGAATACGATTTTATTCTATCGGAACTAACAAATCCCGTTTAGAACCCTAAATATCCCTTTCATTGTTTCAGTCGAAAAATCTTCTAAACTGTGGTTCGAACTTTAGTAAATTATCTGTCTGGCTAGTAGTCAGATGGTTTTACTCCCCTCCGAAAAGAGCATGATCTTTAAACTATAAATATTTGAGCCAGATGTTGATGTTGGGGTTTTTCATTTTTTTTTTATTACCCGTTATTTGTTGGTTCAATCTAGTTGTTCGAATATTTTAAAATCACATTTCCAGCAGATGTTGTTAGGCTACCACAAAACCTGTCACCTTTAACATCGTATAAAAGATTGTTATGACCTTCAAAGCAATACGAAGTGATTATTTTTAGTAGATTTCGAACCTTTCCATAACATCCTTTCTTTTTCCAACTTACTAAATTCCAAGTGATATGAGCTGGTTATTATTAGCAGGTATCTAATCTTTCCAAAATTCCCTTTCACCTTCCAGTATTTTCAACAGTCAGAACATCTTTCTTAAAAGGGACCTAACCAATGGCTGCGTTCACGGCCGTTGCGCTCCATGGAGCGATTAACCGATAACGATTATTTTGCCGAAAATTGCAACCCTAAATGTGGCATAACTGTAAAATCTCGTGGAGCGCATGTAGCATAAAATTTTTGCGCTCCATTGGATAAAATTATCGCTCCATGCAGCGAACACAGCTGTTTAAATTTGAAAATGTAAAAATTTATCGAGTTATCGCTCCATGGAGCGCTACGGCCGTGAACGCAGCCAATTGGTACGCTGAATATGACAAAACCTGTCACCTTTAACAAACAAAGATTTCTACTAAATTCCAAAAGATTGTTGTTAGTAGGAGTCTAACCTTTCCAAAACACCCTTTCACCTTCCAGTATTTCTAACAGTCAGATCAACTTTTTAAAATCGGACCAATCAATTAGTACTCTCAACAACCCTACAAAAATAAAGTTTTTAAGAAAAGATTCCAAGTAATTGTTATTACCAGGAGTTTAACCTCTTTAAAATACAATTTCACCTTCTGGTATTTCTAACAGTCAGATCAACTTTCTAAAAATGTACCGAACCAATTGGTACTTAAAATATGACAAAACCTGTCACCTTAAACAACCCAAAAAATAAAGTAGTTAAGAAGTGATTCCAAGGGATTGTTATTAGCAGGAATCTAACCTTTCCAAACTACCCATTCACATTCTGATATTTCTAACATAACATAAAAAAAGAAAGATTTCTATGAAATTCCAAGTGCTTGTTATTAGCAGGAATCTAACCTTTCCTCCAGTAATTCTAGGTGAGATCAACTTTCTTAAAAGGCACTGCTCCAATTGGAACTCCTACAAGGTACTCCTTACCCATAGGTGGTCCGCTTGATGTACCCAATGCGCTCCGCCAGACGACGCGCCACTTGGACGTCGTTGGGCGCATCCCGAAGGAGCGCAAACCCCTGCACCGCCAGGGCCTCTAGCCAGGCACGCAAGGTGGTGTCTTGCTGGAGCACCTCCTGGTAGGCGAACTCGCGTGTCACTTGTCCAAACTGCGCCTTGCCCCACAGCTGAGCTGGCGGCTTGTAGACTTGATCCAGGTACAGTTGCCTTGCCTGCGGACTGAAGTCGCGCTGCAGCAGCCACTGGAGGTCGTAGCTGGAGCTGTGCTCATCCTCCCAGTGGACAGTCAGTCGATGGTGTTGCCCGTCGTAGGCGACACGCTCGGGTCGAGCCTTAAGCGGACCCCGTTCCCAGTGACTTTGGCGTGCTCGGGTTGCGCCATGGAAGCACTGGGAGCATTGGCAATTATCCCGCAGCCAAATGCTAGGGTATCTCAGCTGGCGTCCGTTCGACTCCGTCAGCTCCACGTAACGCTGATCCAGCACCCGAGCCGTAATGCCGCTCGAGTGGCGGGCAAACTGCCCGATTAGGAGGCGTCCAATCATGTGTCTGCAGCTCAACATATTGACAAATACTGGAACAAAGAACCCAACAGCCGATACCCATGCCTGATAATCCCGGCGCTTATCAGCAAGTGCCATCGCACGTGCCCTGCGATAAGCCATCCAAGTGCGGAGGGCTCTTATCGCAACTCCTCGCCCTCCTCCGCCCCTCCCGACCGTCCCTCGAGCGTAACGGTCTGCACTATTGCAGCCGATTGCTCCAGCCAGCATTCCTTCCCGGAATTTATTCCGAACCGACGTTGCGCTCCACACATGGTGCACTCCAGAACCAGCTGGGTATTGCCATCCAGGGTATCTCTGAGCACATCAAAATCAGCAATCAGCTGTGCATTGCCATCAAGGGTATTTCTGGGCACGTCAATCTCCATGTCAACTATCGACTGTTGCTGTGAACGGACATCCAGGGTATTTTTGGATTCATCATCTATCAACTGTTGCCGTGTACTGACATCCAGGGTATTCTTGGGTTCGTCAAGTATCAGCTGCGACTGTCTACTGACATCCAGGGTAATGTTGCGTCCATCAACTAACATTTGCTGCGCAGTATTGCTATCCAGGGTATACTTGGGTTCATCATCTGTCAACTTTTGCTGTTTACGGACATTGAGGGCGTCAGTCGCGAGCTTTCGCTTTCGGCGCAAGCGGCGATTTCGTTTTTTCTTGCAGCTTTCCGCTTTCAAAACTTGCTGTTCCCCTTGCTCCCCCTGCACCCTCTGCCCCCTCTTCTTACCCTGCTGTTCCAGAATCTGCAAAGAGGTGTTAACACTGGGAATGAGGGGCAGGGAGCAGCGCTTGCACAGCGTGCGCTTTATGGCGGGCGACCTGCGACAAATTACGCTTGCAATCAGCCAATTTAGAATTAAAGTGAATCCAATTTGGGACTCACATGTGCATCAGGGCCTTGGTGCCCACATTCCGGCAGAGTTTGCCGTAGTAGGCGGCCAGCGTGTTGTGGCTGCTGTGGGCCATTAAATTGGCCGCTTGGTACAGGAAGTTCATTCTGGAGCAGACTTGGCTTTGGGTTATCACCTTGCGCTTGCCTTTGTTCTTCGCCATTTGCTGTTCCGATTTCAATGCAGCTGCAACACGGAGCACAAAATGTAAACAAATGCGGCATGCCGCATGCGTTTATGGCAGAGTTGCGTCAAATCGTTCCGAGTCTCGTTCACTAACTGGTTCTCTGGTTCTCGTTCACCACAAATTGAACCAATTACTTAATTGAACAACAAAGCACAAAATACTCATCGACGCTTGTCGATATATGTATCTTATCTATATCTCTACACATCGATAACCGATAATTCTGCAAAAACCTATTTTCCATGGTTAATTCCAATTATGTACTTATGTATATAGCAAGTGTTTTAATTAATGTAACAAATACAATTTTATGTCAATAGTTTTATTTTTAATAAACATAGTTCTTAAAGGGCTTCTTTTATAGCCGTAATGCCATATTATTATATTGTTTCTTAAATATCTTCTGTGTTTGTTAACCGATTTTAAGGCGCTTTTCGGGATAGTTAAATATAATAGTAGGGAGTATACATTCTGAATAACAACCTTGTTAGTTCAATATTACGCTTGTTGTTCGATTTTGAATCGGTTAGGTCGTAAAATGGGCGTAGCATTCAACAATTGAAATAAACTACTGTACATAAATATCTATATTCCGAAAATGGCTGTGCCAGCTCTTATAGTTTCCAAAATCTCAGCTTTTATGCAGACAGATAGGGCATTAAAATATAATAATATAATATCGAGCCCTTTCCGCGAAAAATATCGTAACCAACATTTGTTCGATTTTCGGTTTTTGATGCAATTATGTATATAATAAACCTACTCATCTACACAACAAATTTCATAATCTAACTCAACGTATTAACTGAGATATCAGCCTTATATATATATATATAGGTGCCACATTTGGTGCGAATTTCAAACGCGTTCTCGCGAAAAAACGTTCTCCTGTAAAATTTGCTTTTGCTGATATAATAAATATAACAAAATGTAGTTATATATTTTGTTTATTTTGAAATAATCTGATGTAAGCCTTTAATTGCAGTCGCGTAGTCATTTAGGTCGCCGGCAGCGCGAAGATCAGATGAGGAGCGTTTAGTTTGGCAAATAAAGACCTCCATAAACCGTTGTACCAACTGTAAAGATATAAAGATAATGCTATTCACATCACTCTAAGGAAGTGCTAATAGGGCAACTCACCTGAACTATTCGGCTGTCCTTATTATGGACAACGATGCTCTCCATGAGGACGGCAATGAACTTGCCAAGAAACTCACTCAAATGCACGCGAATCGCGGGGAGGGCAATGGGGTATATGCAGACGATATAGCAGCGCAGCATTACGTTCAAAAATTGGATGCAGATGTCGGGGCTTGTGAGCAGCCTCTCAGATTCCAGAACAAGCATTTGCAGCAGCGACTTGGCCCAGCGATAGTTGGAAGAGACCTGCAGGGAGGAGCACAAGTCTCGACAGTATTCAAGGTGTTTGGGTTGTGTTAGGTCGGTGGCCAAGGCTTCCCTAATCTGATTGCTGTTTAGGGTGCAATAATAGCCCAATTTCGTGACGAATTCCAGCTGGCAACTTGCGATTTGTGCATCCGATGTCATTGGCACAGTTTGTATAAGTCGCTCGAGCAGATCGTCGCATTGGTTCCACTGTCAAAAACACACAACAATCAATTAGAGCATTTTTAAATACGTTCATAGGTGAAACCAATTACCGTCATCACATTCAGATCTCTGAAACGATCAAGGCAGAGGCAGAGAGCGTTCCACACCAGAGCCGTTTCGTCTACGGAGTCCATAGAGTGCGCATTCCTGAACAGATTGTCGTAAATAACGGCTTGTATGTTCATTTGAGTCATATCTGCGGTGTTCTGTAGACGACACGATTTTATTTATTTGCTTAATGCCAATTGAGACTAGGTGACAAAAGATAAGCATTGAAGAAACAGAACAAAAGTGTAAGTTAAATAAAAGAAAATTTGACCTACCTTTAACTTTTGATTTGTATCCCCAAATCATCATTTTATCTTTTAAACGTTTAATTTAATCTTTTCAATAATTAAATGTTATATGTTATATTTATCTTAATTTAATTCTGTCGACTGTTCATAGTTGACATTGAATAAATAAATTTTACTATTAACTAAAGGATTTGCGTAAAGCGACTTAAAAGATCTCCCCAATGTAACTACATCTCTTTCACCAACCAATTTGTGACACAAACTCGAACATTTGCAGGGATCTGAGAACTTCTGGAAAAGCTTTTATGTCCCGTACCCATCAATTGGTAAAGGATAAAGGCGTAGATCTCAGCAACTATACAAACTAGGGACACCATTTTTGGTATGCATGCTCTCCAATGCTGCGTTCTTATTAAATTTGGTTTAGAATTTTGATACCGCCCCTCTATGCTCCGCTTACCGCAAAAACGTATCTTTGAATTCTCTATCGATGCGGTGAATTATATTGCGATCGAATTGGAAACAGCGAAGATATGCAACAGATTATTTGTGCGACTGTGTGAGATGGAGATAGAAACACGAAGTACAGAGTCGTCTAATGTCAGTTACGTTCAACTGTAGCCTTTCGCCCGACTGATCAGCCCCTTCCTTACTAGTTATATGTATTATTATAGGGTAATTAAAGGGTAAAGCATATTTTGGTGTCTCCTGGGACTCACAACTTACGCCGTGTTTCAGAATTGTCGAGAAGATTCGCACGCCCAGCTGCTTATACTCGGCCTGATGATTTTCTCTGGCATTTAGGCCAACGGCTAAGCTGAATGTCAGCATTTTTCCGCTCATTTTCACTTCATTTCCATAGCGATACTGTAATCAAAATAAATTAAAAGATAGGGTTAATTCTGATTTGCAAAAAGTTACTTGTTACTATAACAAAAAAAACACATATTGAAACGAAAAGTGGTCGACAAAGATAATTAACATTAATGAGCACTATAATTTTATAAAAAAAATTTGGACAGGGCAGATCAGTCGGACGGGCCCGACTGTAGAATACCCTGTGCCCTATATTTTAAACATAATTTTTTAAAACTATCACACGGAGCGTAGCAGCAATTCTTCTTCTTCCATTTTGTGTATGCCATGCTTTATAGGCCGCGCTGCTAAAGGGCGAGCGGCGTAACGCCTGTAATATTGTTTCGTTCATATCTCTTGTGTTTATTGGCCGATTTTAATGCCCTTTTCAGGATAGGTAACTATTATACACAAGAGTTTCAACGTTCTATGTTGAATATTACGCTTGTTATTCGGTTTTTATCGATTTAGGCGTAAAGGGGGCGTGGCATCAACAATTTGAAAAAAGCCTCATCTGCGTATGATCTAGACCTACCAACTACTGAAGAGAGAATTAATGTAAATATTTCAGTGCCTTTTAAATTGGAAAATGTATTTTATGTCATTCATTGTAGGCGGCAGGGGCGTGGCATTCAAGATTTGAAATAAACTTGATCTGCGTATGGTATACACCTTTCAAAAGAGACCAAACCGGCTACTCTAGCTTCTATAGTTTAGAAAATCTTAGCGTTCATACAGACAGACAGACAGACATCGCTAAATCGACTCAGCTCGTCTCCCTGATCAAGAACATATATAGTTTGTGGGGTCTGCCACGCCTCCTTCTGCACACAAAGTGATCAACCCATTTATATATATGTATATATACATGGGTATACGCCTTCGATCCGCACCTACCTCTATGTATCTGACAAATCCATGCACTGCTCCCAGCTGCCGTTTCCAGCCGTCTTTGGTCAGCTTCTGGGCGTAATAGTCCAGCACAAAGGCCTCCTCGGAGGCGTAGCCATCTGTTAACTTGGCCAACAGCTCATGGGCGTTCTTCAGCAGTTGCAAATTGCCGTTTAGTCGGTAAACTGTCGGCGCTGCCGTCAATTCGCAGAGCAACAGCACGAGCTGAGGGGAGAGAGGGTGTTGTCAGAGGGATGAGGGATTCCAGAATCCAGATCCAGTTACCTTGTAGTGTGGGGCGGCGGGGGCGTAGAGTATGGCGGGGTTCTGCTGCAGTAGATCGTACAGTTTGGGAAGTTCCTGCTGCAGCACGGATTGATACCCTGTAAAATGAGCTGGCAGCAGTTGCACTTCATCCAGATCCTGTTTCAGGGCTGGCAGCATGCACACCTCCACCAGGTCGGCAATGTAGGACAGACTTTGGTCATCCGTAGCACAGCTCATTATGGAAATCCCTCACATTCAAATCAAAAATCAAAATATCAACTTGCAATGCAATGGGTAAACATTCGACGAGCCGCTATTTGGTATTTTCTATCGAACGTGCGTCGCTTATCGATAAACTCTTGCGCATCGCAACGCTGTTGACAAATGCGCTTTTTCCCCGCCAGTTTTGGCTGTTTTTGAGAGCATATGCTAGAAAATTAGAAGAGCGAACTGTGACTGAATTAAAAAAATAATGCACCATTTTGTCAGCTTGTTCTAAAATGTTGCAAAATGCATGCAAAAATGTAGCCTGAAGGCCCTCGTTACTTTGGCTTTAAATCTTGGTAAATAAATAAATAAAAACATGCAAAAATAAGAATCATTAATATTTGCATATAACGCATTTCACTTAATAGAAGAAGAGCCGAATAATCCAAGATTCGACTATTATGCTGAAGGTGTGGCCGTATCTTGCCTAGTATTTCGATACAATTTAGTATTTTCGATACAAAAATGTGGCATATCGATAGCAAATAGCTGTTTACTACAGCTAATAAATTTAAAAACGCCCGCAAATATAAAATGACTGAAATGAAAATAAGTGAAATGAATGATAAAAGCAAAAATATAAATGGGCCGATTCAACATTATTTCCAAATGAACCATTTTAATTGTTGTTACGCATTTTTATGCACTGTACCCATTAAAAATGGGTGAAAATTTATATTTTATTTTACAATTTGTGACTATACCGAAAAGCGCATTCAAATCAATAAAAAAAATTTGGACAGGGCAGATCAGTCGGACGGGACAGATCAGTCGGACGGGCCCGACTGTAGAATACCCTGTGCCTTTTATTTTATATACAATTTTATAAATCTGTCACACTAAGCGTATCAGCAGTTCTTCTTCTTATTCCATTTTACGTGCGCCAGCTGCGCTGCTGGGCTACGCTGCTAATTGCGTAGCTTATATCTAGTTTGTTTATTAACCGATTTCAATGCCCTTTTCAGAATAGTTAATTATAATAGAAGAGAGTATATATACCAAATAACAACATTCTATGTTTAATATTACGCTTGTTTTTGAACTTTTAAGTTCAACTATTGTGAAGCTTATATCTCCTGTGTTTCTTAACCGATTTCAATGCGTGTTTCAGGATAGTTAAATATAATATAAGAGAACTTATGTTCCGAATAACTATTTTCTATGTTTAATATTACGCTTGTTATTCAACTTTGTATGTTGAAAAACACGAGGTTGTGTGAGTTTTATTGATTTTTGGGCGTAAAGGGGGCGTGGCATCAACGATTTGAAATAAACTTGATCTGCGTAAGACAACTACCTATCTATAGCAACCAAAACGGCATCTCTAGCTTTTGTAGTTGCTGAGATCGACGCGTTCATCCAAACAGACAGACAGACAGACAGACGGACAGACGGACAGACAGACAGACAGACAGGGCTAAATCGACTCAGCTCGTCTCCCTGATCAAGAATATATATAGTTTGTGGGGTCTGCCACGCCTCCTTCTGCCTGTTACATACATTCGCACAAAGTTATTAACCCTGTTTTTCCCATTTTTCAAATGGGCACAGGGTATAAAAATAATGTAGCAATATCGCAGTTTTTGTCTAGCTCGCTTTCAAAAAGCACATAAATTTACGCGTTTTCTTTTTTGTTTACGTTTAAAACGGCGCGTTTTCTTGTTTGTTTACGTTTGCGCTGGCCGAACAGCTGGTCGCGTGATTCGATTCTTGGTGTAAACACTTGAATCACGTTTGGAATATTCCGCTCAGTGTAAAAACGCTATAAAAGTAACTTGGCTGTTTTCTGGGTTTTTGTGTCAGCACTGCTTACTATGCTTGTTTTCTCACTTTTTCGTGGTGAGCAGTTGGCAACACTGTTGCGAATTGCACATCGGTGCTTGGGACCATCGATTGATGTTTGGCAAACATCGATAACATCGCCGAACAGCTGTCGGTTTCCCGCCTAAATTCGATATCGCAGCTGGAGCATGCAGAAACGACGAAGCTGAGCATTAAATTAAATGCAATTAAAAAGTGCAATCAAATGTGCAAGGCCAGCAAAATGCAAATCTCCCGAACGGCAAACTAATTGCCAAGCAGATCGATAAATCGCACAGATCCAACAAATTTTAAATTGGACAGACGATTTTATAACTTTTGTTGTTGTTGTTGTGCGAATTGTGTGCGAACTGAAAATGTTTATACAGGACATAAAGAACGATTTCTACAGACGGCTGATTGGCAAGCGCCTGCTGATCATTGTCAACTACGACGTGGACGCGATCTGCGCCAGCAAGATCCTGCAATCGCTATTCAAATACGACCACATGCTGTACACCGTGGTGCCCATCATGGGCGTCACGGGATTGGGCAGGGCCTACGGGGAGCACCAGGGGGACGTGAAGTACGTGGTCCTGGTGAACTGCGGCGGCTGCGTGGACATTGTGGAGCTGCTGCAGCCGGCGGAGGATGTCACCTTCTACATCTGCGACTCGCACCGACCCCTGGACGTCTGCAACGTCTACAGCGATCGCCAGGTATGCATTCTGGCGGATGCGGCGCTGGAGGAGAATATACCCACATTTGAGAGCATCTTCTATGACTCGGATGGGGATGGGGATGAGGATGAGCAGGAGGATGAGGACAGTGGGCAGGATGATGATCATGACGTTGCAGCTGGCGAGGATTCGGATGGAGCCGATGCGCGGGATGGGGCGCAGCGGGCGCCCAAATTGTCCCGCCTGCAGCGCCATGAGCAGAGAATCCTGCGACAGCGGGCACGTCGACATTGGGAGCTGGAACGCGATCGCATCATGTTCGATTATACACAATTCAGCTACTACGGACGCTCGACGGCGCTGCTGATCTTCGAGCTGGCCTGGAAGCTGTCCAAGGACAACATGGACCTGCTCTGGTGGGCCATCGTGGGCGTCAGCGAGCAGCTGCTGCTGGGCAAGATCGAGAGCGGCGCCTACACCCTGGAGCTGGAGCACATCCAGTCGCACGTGTCGCGTCTGACCAACAAGACCAACGACCAAAACACCATGAGCGCCTCCAAGATCACCTTCGAGAACGATCTGCACCTGGTGCTCTACCGTCATTGGACCGTCACCGAGTCCATGCGGTAAGTAGGACCCATTAAAAAGTCATAATTTTCCTATTCATGGACCGATTTAATTGACATTCACAGAGTTGGTGGACAATAATCATCTCTGCAGTTCTTAGAAGACAGAATTTACCTATGTCTTTAATTGGTCAATGTATTTTGTTAATGGTCATTGTGGGCGGAAGGGGCGTGGCATCCAACATTTGAAATACACTTGATCTGCGTTTGGTATACACCTTTTGAAAATGTCCAAAATCGCTGCGCTAGCTCCTATAGTTCATCCAGACGGACAGACAGACGGACAGGGCTAAATCGACTCAGCTCGCCTCCCTGATAGAGAATACAGTAGAATCCGGTTATAGCGACATTCAAGGGACCGACGATTTTACGTCGTTATATCCGGCAGACGCACTATCCGAAAGGAGCAAAAAAAATTTTTTTTTATATTATGGATGCCATGTTCGTAATAGGTCTTAAAATAAAACAAATTAATTTTTTAATCAAAACAAAAAATTTAATACAGTAGAATCCGGTTATAGCGACTTTCAAGGGACCGACGTCGTTATATCCGGAAGACAAAATCCATGATTTTGTTTCTTTTTCGTATTGAAAAAACACAAAATCCATGATTTTGTTTGCTTCTTTTAGCATTGTTAAAGAAATCAAATTTTCCTCTTTAAAGTTTTTTTTTTGTTCGGCACGTCGCAATATCCGGTTGAATTGAAATGAAAAATTGAATTGAAATTGAAAAATCTCGTCGTTATAAGCGGTTTGTCGCTAAAAGCGGAGTCGTTATAAGCGGAGGCCGTTTCATAGTATAAGTTTGTATGGGGGACCAACCAAACCATCGAGTTTTCGTCGCAATAACCGGACGGACGCTATAAGCGGCGTCGTTATAACCGGATTCTACTGTATATGTATACTTTGTTACATGCATTTTGAAAAAGTTATTGGACCTGTTCTCCCTTTTTTTAATGGATATATGGAGAGTTGGGCCAGCGAGAGTTAAACCAACTAGAGTTCGCCCAGTGAGAGTTCGGCCAACGAGAGTTGGGCCATCGTTAGTTGGACAGCGAGAGTTCGGTTATAGAAAGTTGCGCTAGCGAGAGTTGGGCCAGCGAGGGATCGGCCAACGAGAGTTCAGCCATCAATGTTCGGCCATCAAAAGTTGGGACTTACTTGTTTTATATGTATCTCTAGCTAATCTTTCTCCCTCCCTCTCTTTCTGTCTCTCTCTCTTTACAGCTACTCGCGCTACTCGGCCTGCCAGCTGAAACTGTGGACGCTGCGGGGCGAGAAGCGACTGCACGAGCTACTGGTGGAGATGGGCCTGCCGCTGGTGCACGCGCGGCAGACGTACGGGGCGATGGATCTGGTGCTGCGCAAGGAGTTCTACACGATGGTCGAGCAGCTGGCGGAGAAGTACGGCATTCCGGACATTGTCTACGGCACGTTCACGCTCAGCTACGGCTATCGCAGCCGATACGCGGCTGCGGATTACGTGCACGCGCTGCTGGCGATATTGCAGTCGATCAGGAAGCACAAGACGCCCGAGGATTGCTTCATGGAGGCGTCGGACGCGCTGACGCGCCAGCACAAGCAGCTGCTCAATGCGGGCATTGACAATGCCAAGCTGCTGCATGCGGCGATCTTTCGGCAGGTGCAGAGCTGCCTGGAGTCGCATCAGGTGCACTCGACGGGCTCGTTTTACTACTATGTGCTGCAGGAGGAGCACGCCTTCTTCTCCTATCCGTATGCGCTGGCGCTGCTGGCCAAGTTCGTGCTGCACGGCCATGTGGCAACGACCAGGGCTCGGCAGGCGCCCGACTTGCCCCTCATCGCCAGCTGCCCCCTGGACGCCACGCAGGGCATGTGCCTGCTGGTGGGCATTGCGCCCGTGCGCGAGGATTCGCCCAAGAACTTCTTTGGCAAGGCCTTCGACCAGGCGGCGCAGAAGAGCAAAGCCAGCCTGCTCCAGGACTTCTTTGAGCCCTCCATCGTCCAGCTGCGCCAGAGCGACCTGACCCGCTTCCTGGACGCGCTGACCGTGCTCCTGACCTAAGCTTAGCTCCATTACCTTTTTGTCTCGATCTTGATCTTGGGACTTAGTCAATAGTTTAGCTGCTAAGGCAAATTTATAACCCAAGCCCCGTCTAAACTTAGGAAAACCCTTATTTATAAACGACAAATGTTTTTATGATAGTGTACTCTTTTTTTTATATATAGATATATTCTGTTCATTTCGCGCCCCAAGGACTCAAATAATTTACGATTAATATAAACTAGTTACTTGTGCTGTAAGAAATGAATATCGGACTAAGCTAAGCCCAGATGCATATGATTTGAAACTGTAAAATGCATTTTAAATACATACTATATAGTACAACCCGTCTTGATCGAACATTGTTTGTTTTATTACTTCTTGAAGTGTCTTGGCAACCTTCTCTGTTTAAAACGATTTCAATTATATTGGCTCTTTGAAAATGGGTTTCAATAGATCTTCAGTAATTCTGAGCGCATATTTAACTGAACCAAATAAACTACAGATATTCATGACTCAACAACCTGAAGATCCATAATCTACAATCCAGAAATCGAGGTACAACTTGATGTTATAGGAACTATTTACAATATAGCTTTTATTTAAATTTAATAAACATTATATAACATGCAATTAGGTGCCGAATATATCCAGAGAACCGAAAAGGTTTTCATCCAAACGATTCGGAATCGAAATTCAAAACTGACCTGATACATTTTATACTGTACTTAACAAATAAAGCAAATCAAATATCAACAAAACAAGTCAAAGTTGAAATTGAAATATCGAGCCCTTCCCGCGAAAATGGAGTAACCAACAAAAGCAAATTTTACAGGAGAACGTTTTTTTCGCGAGAACGCGTCTGAAATTCGCAGCAAATCTGGCGCTTGCGATATAATTGACAGGCTGATATCTCAGTAAATACGCAAGATAAAATTATGAAATTTTTTGTGTGGATGAGTTGGGTGATTATGAACATAATTGCATCAAAAACCGAAAATCCAAAAAAATGTTGGTTACGTCTTTTTCGCGGGAAGGGCTCGATATAATTAAAATAGTGCGGTAAAAGGTACCGAAATAGATTCCACCCAAAATCAGAGTTACATATCAGATCCAGAAGTGGCAAGTAAAGAAACTCCGTACAGTAATCGATACACATTTCTGATATGTATATAAAAGCCTGTTCTGAATGTAGATTTCGAATAAATCCTTCGGAATCGTTTTGATTCAAAATGACTCGGGGTTTTGGATCTACAGCAATAGACATGATTTTCCCGATATGGACATGACTAGAAAACTTTGTTTGGTCCCAACAGCTGGCAACTCCCTATAAAAGCCTGTTCTGAATGTCGACTCCGAATTAATCATTCCGAATTGTTTTGATTGAAATCTCTTGAGTGTTCTGGATCTGGGATCCCTATTATACTACCCTAGTGCCTTGCTACCGTGCTCTGGCAACATGTTGCTCCACTTCCGGCAAAGGCTCTCCACGGAGGATGCGAGCGGAGCCCAGGCAGGCGGAGTCGTCGTAGAAAACCGCGTACTGGCCGGGCGTGATGGCGCGCAGCGGTGCGTCCAGTTGCACCTGGAGGGGATTCAGGGTACAGGGGACCAGGGGCTTGGTGTGCTGGAAGCGGAAGCGACAGCGCAGTTTGCCAGTGGTGAGGAACCGATCTCTGGTCTGCTGGCAGAGCCAGTGGATGGGTGCGATGTGGATGCGGCTGCTGTGCAGGGCAGGATGCTGGTGGCCACAGGCCACGTAGATGGTGTTGCTGGGAGCATGCTTGCGGGCCACGTAGTACGGTTGGAGGAAGGAGCTTAGACGACACCGCTGTCCCACTGTCCACTGATGGATGCCTTCGTGCGTGCCCACCACAGCACCGCTGTCGATGTCCACAAAGTCTCCGGGCCTGCTGGTGATGTACTGTTGAGCAAGGATCATGGATGTTAGCTTCTGATTGGAGGACGTCTTCCCACAGAGAACTCACCTCGCGTATGAACGACTTAAAGTCCCGTTTGCCCACAAAACAAATTCCCGTGCTCTCCCGCTTCTTGGCCAGGCGTCGGAGTCCAATGCGCTGCGCCAGCTGCTTCACCTCCGCTTTCATCCGGCTGCCTAGCGGGAACATGGTCCGCCGGAGAGACTCCTGTCCTATGCCGGCCAGAAAGAAAGTCTGATCCTTGAAGTAGGGTTGGTGAAAATATATCAAATAACCAGAATGGGCGGAGCAGATCAGTCGGACGGGCCCGACTGTCTTATACCCTGTGCCAAAGCTCGCGCTGCGCGCTCGCAAATACAGAATTATAATTTAATTTATTTATAAAGAATAGTATGGGCGCGCTTCGTTTCGTTTATATCTTGTGTGTTTATTAACCAATTTCAATGCGCTTTTCAGGACAGTTAAATATAATACAAGAGAATATATATTCAACAATAACAACATTCTATGATTAATATTACGCTTGTTTTTGAACTTTTAAGTTCAACTATTGTGAAGCTTATATCTCCTGTGTTTCATAACCGATTTCAATGCGCTTTTCATGATAGTTAAATATCATATAAGAGAGCTTATGTTCCAAATAACAACCTTCTATGTTTAATATTACGCTTGTTATTCAACTTTATATGTTTAAAAACACGAGGTTGTTTGGGTTTTATTGATTTTTGGGCGTAAAGGGGGCGTGGCGTCCAATTTTCGAAATAAACTTGATCTGCGTAAGATAACTACCTATCTATAGCAACCAAAACGGCATCTCTAGCTTTTGTAGTTGCCGAGAACGACGCGTTCATACAGACAGACGGACAGACGGACAGACAGACAGACAGACAGACAGACGGACATCGCTAAATCGACTCAGCTCGTCTCCCTGATCAAGAATATATATACTTTGTGGGGTCTGCCACGCCTCCTTCTGCCTGTTACATACATTCTGACAAAGTTATTAACCCTGTTTTCCCATTTTTCAATGGGCACAGGGTATAAAAATATATGGACAGGGCAGATCAGTGGGACGGAGGCTACAGTCGGACGTAACCGACAGTGGGAGACCCTTTACTTTGTCTATATGTACTCACAAACACAATCAGCGGCACACGCACAAAACAACGCGCATATGCATGGCACACCACCCCCCTCTGCCCAGTGAGGCAAATTGTCCGATCCATATTTTCGCTGCTTCTCATCCGATCGGAACGAAATTTACAGGGTCAATAGAGAATGTCATAAACTAGTCACGTACCAAATTACAAGTCAATAACTTTAAAGCTGTGGCTGCAGTAGCTTTTTGCGTTTTGCGGGGGAAGGGCGGGAGGTATCCAAAATCTAAAACAAACTCGTGCTGCTTACTGAATAGGGGAACCTAAATCCCGAATATGGTGTCTCTAGCTCTTATAGTTGCTGAGATCTAGGTGTTCATACAGACGGACAGACAGACGGACAGACGGACATGGCTATATCAACTCGTCTTGTCGTCCTGATCAAGAATATATATACTTTGTGGGGTCTGCCACGCCTCCTTCTGGGTGTTACACACATTTCCTCTTTGCACTAAGTTAATAGACCCTTTTTACTTTTTTAAAGTAAAGGGTCTAAATATCTATCAGAAACCAAACATCGATGAATTTAGTGAAATATTTTTTGAATTTAGTGAAATATTAGAGCCAAAACTTGAGATTTAAAGAACTTTTTAACTTATTTTTTAACCGTACTGAAAGCCAAAAAATTTAATAAAATGTATTTGCCTAATTTTGATCCTAAATGGATTTTGGTGCAAAATAATGCCATAAAAACCAAACATGGATGACTTTAATGAAACATTTTAGAGCTGGAAATCTTGTTTTTATGACCTTTTTATACCCTGTGCCCATTTGAAAAATGGGAAAAACAGGGTTAATAACTTTGTGCGAATGTATGTAACAGGCAGAAGGAGGCGTGGCAGACCCTACAAACTTTATATATTCTTGATCAGGGAGACGAGCTGAGTCGATTTAGCCCTGTCTGTCTGTCTGTCTGTCCGTCTGTCTATCTGTCTGTCTGTCTGTTTGGATGAACGCGTCGATCTCAGCAACTACAAAAGCTAGAGATGCCGTTTTGGTTGCTATAGATAGGTAGTTATCTTACGCAGATCAAGTTTATTTCAAATCGTTGATGCCACGCCCCCTTTACGCCCAAAAATCAATAAAACTCACACAACCTCGTGTTTTTTAACATACAAACTTGAATAACAACAATGTTATTCGGAACATAAGTTTTGTTATATTATATTTAACTATCCTGAAATGCGCATTGAAATCGGTTAATAAACACAGGAGATATAAGCTTAACAATAGTTGAACTTAAAAGTTCAAAAACAAGCGTATTATTAATCATAGAATGCTGTTATTATTGAATATATACTCTCTTACATGACATTTAACTGTCCTGAAAAGCACATTGAAATCGGTTTATAAACAAAGGAGTTATAAGCTTCCTAATATTGCATGCTTCGCTTCGAGCGCAGCCGATTTGTAATGTAATGATTTGTAATGGAAAATAAGTCTGTTCAATAACACACACCAAATTCAGTTTATAAACGGATATTATCGTTAGTGGAAATGTATCCCTTTATAGAAATTAAAAAATATCAAATATATTGAATTATTAAACGTTTTACCAAATATCCCTTTGATACCTTTTTTTAAACCTAAAATACGATCGATTCAATATTTTTCAAAAAATATGCCTTACCTTGAAGCTGTCGGCGGGTATAAGGAGTCTAGCGAGCTTGGAATGGGAATCGGAATCGTTATCTGGATTTTGGATGTGTTCGGCATGCTCTAGAAAGTCGCCCAGACTGTTGCGCGCATAATGCCCGGTGGCGACGGCATCGTATTGCAGGGTATGCAGCGCGTGTCGATGGAACAGATCGAATTTGATATGCTTGTTGCACAATATGTCGGGATTGGGTGTTAGACCCTGCTGATAGTCATCCAGGAACTGGCTGAACACCGCCGTCCAGTATTGCTTCACGTAGTTCACCTGCCGCAGTTCGATTTGCAGCCTCCGGCACGCCCACTCCGCGTCCCTTAGGTCCTGCTCCCCGCTGCAGCGCCCTGCCTCGTCCCGCTCGTCCCAGTTGCGCATAAACACGCCCAGCACCTGGTAGCCCCGCTCCCTCAGCAGGTGGGCGCTGACGGCGCTGTCCACGCCCCCCGACATGCCCACCACAACTCTGCGTATCATCTGGGCACTACGATGCAATTCATCCAGTGTACATAAAGCAACACAAACAACAACAAAACAATAACAATGCAACCAGGGCTGCCAGCTCGACAGGTTCAAAATGCACTAAAAATGGCTGATTTCAGAAAAACCCATTAAATAAACGAGCAAATTTGTTTTCCATAAGTATTTATTTTAAAAAATATATTTAATTTATTTAGATCAATCTACTTTATTTTTAAGTCTGCATTCATTAAACAAATTCAAATCCAACTAATTTATTTTAACTTTTTTAAATTTATACAATAAACTTAAATCGAGATTACTTGCTTTTAACTGCTTAAATTAATTTCAAATTACGAAAAAAAAAAAAACAAAATTGAAAATATGGTCATATTAAATACGCTAAATCGTGCATATTTTGCTTTGCAAATTTGGAAATACCAATTTCCATTGTTGCCAAGCCAGCTATTTTTCCGTTAAGTCAAATTATTTGCAATAGTCAAAAACGGGAAATTGTCGAATCTTCGGGGAACTTAACAAATAATATTTTTAATCAATAAAAATATGCAATTAGCTGACTTTGGCTATTTTTGGCTATAATATACGTTTGCCGGCAACACTGAACAATCAACAAAATCACCACATGCGACAAGTGTGGCAGCAACTAAAATACCAAACGGCCTCTCAGTATATTTTGGGGAAAATTTGCACACCACTTTTATTTCAGTATTTTCAACGACGTTCTCGGTAGCGCAATCTTCATGAAATCCAATCTAAAATGTATACATACAAATATATTATTAATAACCAGAATAGACGGAGCAGATCAGTCTGACGGGCCCGACTGTCTTATACCCTGTGTCACAGCTCGCGCTGTGCGCTCGCAAATACAGTATATAATTTAAATATTCTATATACATATAATTTAATTTATTTATAAAGAATATTATGGGCTCGCTGTCACAGGGTGAGCGCGGCCTGCAACATCGTTTCGTTTATATCATTTGTGTTTATAAACCGATTTTCAATAAGTAAATATAATACAATAGTTTATATTCTAAATAACAACCTTCTATGTTTAATATTACGCTTGTTATTCAACTTTTTGCGTTAAAAATTCGAGGTTATGTCAGTTTTATTGATTTTTGGGCGTGAAGGGGGCGTGGAATCAACGATTTAAAATAATCTGCGTATTAAATACACCTACCTATAGAAACTAAACCGGCTGCTCTAGGTTTTGTAGTTTCCGAAATCGACGCGTTTATACAAACGGACAGACGGCCAGACAGACGGACATCGCTAAATCGACTCAGCTCGTCTCACTGATCAAGAATATAGTATGTACTTTGTGGGGTCTGCCACGCCTCCTTCTGCCTGTTACAAAAATTTTGACAAAGTTATTAACCCTCTATTTCTCATTTTTCAAATGGGCACAGGGTATAAAAAGAGTGGGCGGTCGTTTCGATTCAGGACTAGCTCTATGAAATGTCGTTGTCATTTATTCGCCGACTGATATTTTTCCTTGGAATGCGCGCAGTATTTTACAAATGAGGTATTTTTAAGGAATATTCGTGCTGCCGTCCAATGGTAACACCTCAACTGGGAAGCCGTATTTACAGTTAGTGTGCTTGTCATCCTAGTCGCGTTAAGTTCAAGTTCCGGGAAACTGGAGTTTTTGCGTTTGTGTGAGTTCAACGAATTTTATTAGCTTTAAAAGTTTCGAAAGACGCCTTAAAAATCAAACGAAAATTTTGCTTTTTTTTTAAGTGCTGCCCCCATTGGTGGACCAATTAAAATTTTCCCCATATAGTGTTAATTGCTGTGGCATTGTCAGGAGTATACCCTAATTTAGACCCAAGTAAGTTCCACCGTAAAAAATGCACGCTCACACACACAAGCACACACATCAACATACATTTGTTATTGTTTTCCCTTGCAGCATCCACGTGGACTCCCGAGTGCAACTCCAAATTTGGCATAAATCGAGCAGAATTACTGGATAGGTAAACGAGTAAAAAACTAGCAATTTGCTTTTAATTTTCATTTGACAATTACTTTAACGGGTAATTAAGGCAATGTCATTGCAATTTTTTTAACCATAATTCCTTTTTTTTAATGAATTTTTAACAAAAATCTTAATTTTTTTAATGAATTTTTAACAAAAAACTTAAAAATCGTGTTTGCCTTAAATATAAAGCTAAATTTCGAATCAAAGACCCAGCGCACAAATGCTATATCTTTTAAAATTTTAAATATTACGTTGGGCATATGAAAAAAATTTGGCTTCGCGATTCTGTTTGAAATAAATTTTAATGGCATCGCAAAGGTTTTTGGGGCCGAAAACAAATTAATTATTTAGCAGCCTTGAATTTAAAAGTTCTTTCCCGTTAGCTCTTTCTAACCGAACTTATCTCCGAAAAAGGTTGCAAAGGTCTAATTAAAAATGGCGCTCGCTCAGGGTTAAGCATGGGCGCAGATAACGGTCCTCGGCCGAACCTCGTGTTAATTGCAATTAAATAAACTCCAGACTTCACAATGGACAATTGACATCTTGTGGGGGAACCACAACAAAGGGCAGGTGCCTTAGATAAATATCGTGCTTACCTGAGGTTAGGCGATAGTTCTGGGAGTTGGGTCTTGGAAATGTTTTGCAATTGTGCTGTGCTTTGTGTTTTGTGTTTTGTTTTCTCTCGTCCGTTTCGTGTCTATCGCACTTCGTTTGTCTCTTGTCTGTTGTCTTTTGTCCTTTGTTGAGCTTGAACTTTGCTTAGCCCAAAAAGAGGCAAGACACATTTGTCAAGGTTGTTTAGTAATTTCTTTTTTCCGTCTCTCTCTTTTTGTCAGAGGGGGTGTGGGGGCGTGGGTTGCGTATAACATATAATTTTAGATGGGGCTGGCCTTGGAAACGAAATATGAACCGTTATTGTTGTGCTGCTAATGCAGAGAGCCAAAAGGACATTGCGGATAGATGAAAATGCATAAAAACTAATACAAAGCGTAAACATTAATAATATTTTGCAAAAAAACGGGAAAGGAAGCAATTAGAAAATAGAATTGTGCGGCCGGAAATGCAAGTGACAAATTGTAAAGCGGAAATTGTATTTTGTTATCGGTGTGTGCGTGCCTGTGTGTGTGTGTGTGTGTGTGTGTGTGTGCCGTGTAGGTGTGTGATTAAGAGTTATTTTGGCCAAAGCAATTATACAGCCACCAAGCGGATGCCACATTAATCATCAGCTGGCGAGAAACCTAGATTACTTTACACGTGTGGCAAGCAGCCAGAGTTGCCAAGTCAGCCTTTTTTCCTACCAAAACTGACTTTTCCCACAGTCCAGTTGCTTTATTTTCATTCCGATTGAATTTCGAATAATTCTATATCGTTGATCGATTACATTATAGATAATATAAGACAATATTTATTATTAGACAAACCGACACGTAGATCACTTAACACGTGTGGGAAAGGAACCAAAGTTGCCAAGATGCTATATTTTAATTCCTATCAAATGTTTAATGTGTTTATTTTTACCCAAACATTTATAAAATTGTTTCTATCTCTGAAAAGTCGAGCAAATTGGTTGTTGCATATCTTTGCTGTTTCTTATCCGATCGCAATGCTATTCACACCATAGTTGGAGAGTACCAAAGCTTACGTACGTGCCGCATCAACTCACCTCGTCATTTTGACCACGAATTAATATAGACCTACTTAGACCCTGTGCACTTTTTTAAAGTACAGTGTTGTGAAGATTGTAAACTGACTGAATATTTATGGGACTTATTTATGATAAGATCTTATATGTTAGGATGTAGGCTAACTAAAAAGCCAATAATACCTTTTAATCGAAATCTTTTACAAATTTTATTTTTATTTTTTAAATGTCCGTTGTTTTCTGGCTGTTTTTGGAAGAATTGGCAACACTGAGGAGCAGATTGATGTGTACGGGGAGGCGGGCAATAGTGACAAATAGAAGTAGCTGGCATTAGCTAAACGTCGGTTGAGAGGCGGACAGAAGACAGAAGACCGAAGCCAGTTGGCAGTTGTGTCTGTTGAATGCGAGCGGAAACGGAAACGGAAGTATGAAGAGTGGAGCATGGAGTATGGAGTATGGAGAATAGAAGTCCAAGCGAGATGCCAATCGGCTGGTTGTAGCAATCGGCTTTAGGCCACTTTTGCTTGATTCATTTTGCAATTTGCAAGACATAAGCACATGAAAATGGGTTTTTCTTGTGCTTTCAATTTTTGTTCGTTGTTGTCTTGAGCCCTTCACACTGGCAACCTTTTCTGCTTAACGGTTTGTTGTTAATGCCGCTGCTCCTGTTGGCATCTTCTGGTATTCTCGGCGGATTCGCTTTGACTTTCTAAAACAAAGCAACAACAATTTCCGCTAAATTTACGAATGTATTTTGATTATGAAATGGCGCACGTGGCGCCTGTTTGGGTTTGCGCTGAAAAACACTGGGCGTGGCCGCACCTCAAACCCCGCCCCTTGCTGCTTGCCCCTGGTTCCTGCTCTGTTCCCACTGCCTGTCCGCCTGTCCGCCTGTCCGCCTCCTGTGGCACTTGCTGCCACGCTTATTAAATTTGTTTGCTCAGTTTCGTTGGGCTGCTGCCCGTGGATGAGGATGTGGGTGGGAGTTGGTCGCTCTGAGTGCTTTCGACTCCAATCTTGATGTAAATTTGTCTTCTTCTTTCCCCTCCTGGCCTTGGAAGTCAGCTCTCGGGCTGCGACTCTCCAGAGATTCAATTTCCCTCGAAAGCAGCGCTTAGCGTAAAAGCTTTCTGCTCTTTGATAACCGCTAATTGCATGCCAATCGTACAGTTGTCAGCGTACCCATATAATCATTGCTTTTTATTTTTTATTTTTGAGTATTGATAGTAGGCAACATTTAATTGCTGCCTTTTTAATTGAATCGTACGATTTCAATTAAAGCAATAACAGAATATATTCTGGGTTATATAAAGTACAAAGTTTGGCTGCAGCAGCTTGCCATAAAATAAAGCACAAATTTGCATAAAAAAATCAAATTCGGTTCAAAGTAAATCAAAATAATTGATGTGACAGAATATTGTAAATTAGCAAAAACTGTTTTGAAGAGGTGGAATATATGGTTCTCTGTGCGATTCCTCGAATAGCTTTAACTTTTAATTCAATTTAATTCTTATATTTCATGGTATACCTAGTCTTAATTTCAAACTCTGTCGATTTAATAGAATAGCCCGAACTAAACTAATCTGGCATCACTGAGTGCAATGCTGGGTATCTTGTCGTCGTGCTTGCTGCACATTATCCACGCTGAACGCAAAACTTGCACCGATGTCAAAAGTTGATACAAACATTGCACTTAATCTGAATTGCAGATGCTGCATTGTGTGCTGTTGGAAAGTACTTGCTAAGTTGCATATGGTGTAGGAATGTGTATGTAGTCTGAATTTGTATACCCCTTACCCAGGAAACGGTTGTGCGAATGTGTGTAACAGCCAGATGAAGGCGTGGCAGATCCAATGAAGTCCACATATTCTTAATCAAGGCGACGAGTTGAGTTGATTCAGCCCTTTCTGTCCGTCCGTTTAAGTATTGGTCTCGAAATCTATAAGAAATCAACAAATATCGCATAACATGTGTAATATTGAACGTACAAAGTTGTTCTTCAGAATATATACGCTTTTCCAATATATTTAACTACCCTAAAAAGCGCATTGAAATCGAGTGATAAACGTGAAGATATTACAGAGACAATACTGCACGTTTTATCATGTTGGCCCAACAAAGATGTAAGAAGCAGCATTGCTGCTGCGCTTCATGAATACAATATTATCTGAAATTATATTCATAATATAGGATGCAGGGTATTCTAGAGTCGAGCACGTCCGACTGATTGGCTGCGTTCTTACTGGTTGAGCTGAGACAATTTGCCTATCGCTATGCGCAAAATGCAATTTATATCATAAATATAATTTTCATGTAATGAATTGGATCATGTTGCAACTTGCCAGATTGTCTCTCTTTGTGTGTGTGTGTGTGTGTGTGTGTGTGTGTGTATGTGTGTGTGGCATAATTTACACATACTCTTACGCTGGCAGCGGCAACGTGCAACAAATAACTCAGATGAACGACTCAAAGGCAGCAAAGTAGAAGAGAGGCGCTTTTCACATGACAAACTTTCGCACATAGTTTTCCCATTTCAGCATTTTCTTGCGCTTTTCCCTTGGCAGCATCCACTTGATTAAGTGCACGTCTTTATGAATCGATGTGGGCATGAATATACGCATATGAATACGCATACGCATATGAATATGAATATGAATATGAATACGAGTTGCAAGCCTTGAATGTGCTGGCTTTAATCTGCCTTATAAAGCCATAAAGACTTTGTCTAATCCCAGCTCAATGCTTATGCAATGCCCTAACTGTCAGCTTGCTCCACTATTGACCATTCACAGCATATATTCTCCTATTCCATATGCCACACCCACCTGCCCAGGTGCGCCAACTGCTCGCCCCTAAAAACGGCAGACAACAGGCGAAAAAAAACTGCAGCACAATGCAACGAGCTGTGGGGAGCGGAGGGAGGCAAAAAGCTGAGCGGGGTGTAAAGGGAACTGTGCATGGCCTTGCATGTCCGTTGGCATGCCCCACCCCCTCCCCCATCCCCCATCCCCTACCACACCGCCCATTCTGCCTGCGCCCGCTCTCCCCCTTATGCAGCACACTATGTCGCCTTGCATTGTTTGCGCGTCGTTTCGGCACAAGTAAGCAACGACTAAAACAGAAAAGCCAAAAGAGCCGAGAAAAAACTCAAAGCCAAAGCGTACGGAACATTTTTGGGCAAGTGTAATCCAAGTGGCTAGCGAAGGAGCACGTGAGGCACAGCATAGTGGAACCGGAAACGGAAACAGAAACACAACAATAACGGCACTAAATATTGCAAGTATTTTGTAATCACAAGTTTAGCTACGAAATATATATGCTTGTGTTTAGCGATAAATGCAATTAAATATGGAAGTTTTACTAACCAATATCACATATGTGTTTGCAAAAGCTGTATTATGTGCGTTTTCTAATTTACTTTGTGCATCTATTTTTTAGAATATATTCAATTTTCATAAACGGCGTTGAACAAATGAACGAATGAAATGAAAATTGTTCTGCTAATCATACAAGCCTATGCAGTAATCTATTTGGATTTCCATTCCGTAATATCTCATCTAGTATGCTGTAACGAACCTTTATTTTGGCCGATTTATGCCTTGGCTAATTTCAGCTGGATGAGCTCGTACAACAAATTTATAATTTGAAGCACTTGCGCTAATAAATAAGAACACTTTGATTTCGTTGTAATGCTCACAATCTTAATTGCTCTTTATTGTTTCGATTCTTTTCACAATTCTCGTATTTGACCGTTTTCCCTTTTACTTCTGCCCTATACTTGGCTGCTCCTTCGCAACTTCAGCACCGTTTGGCACGAACCCTGACACGTAAAACGGCCGCCAAGAAAACTCTGATTCGCTGGGCAATCGCCAAGTCTCGCTCAGACATTCGTTGGCACAACGCACGCTTACTAAGCCAGCCTCCGTTCGCATTCCGCCAACTCCGCTGATTCTAGCGATTCCCTATTCTAGCCCTTTTCAGCACTATTGGCACGACCCCGCAATGTACGACGGCCACCAAGACTTTCTGACTCGCTGGGCAATCGCCAAGCCACGTACAGATCTCGTTGGTATTACGCTCGTTCTGTCACTGCTACCGTTCGCTTACGCCAATTATCACTGCTTTAGGCTCTGACGATATGTTAACTTCCGATTTCTAACGCTCGCAGACACTCGCTTGGATTCTCGCTATCACTTCAACTTTACATCTTAGCCGCTGTTTTACTACTCGTCTCCCTTGGGCGCTGCAGCTCCTTTTATAGGCCGTTGGCAGGCCCCGCTTCGCATCTTCGTGTCGTTGCCCGCTGTTCCGATTCCAGTGTTCCTGCACGATCAGCAGGCCCCGCTCGCGTCGTTGGCCTTTACGCCCCGTTCCATTTCCATCGTTCCGCTCTCTCGAAACTTCGGTAAGGCCCCGCTTGGCGTTGTCGGCTGCTGGTAACTTTCCATTCTTAGCAGCAGCTGGTTAATTTCTCCGCATAGCAACAGCGAGATTTACTTTTGCTTAGCAGCAACGATACCGTTATATTCGCTTACCAACAGCGATTCTTTTATGTTCGCTTAGCAGCAGCGATTCTTTCTGTTTATTCTTGTACAGTTATGATCATGTCTTTATGTGCATTTCTCTGTAGTTATAACTATATTTATTTAATTATGTCTTTATCTCTTTATATTAATATATTAATTCAACATTTATATATTTATATATTATGTTGTGAGAAACGGCTTCTCACAATGCATTAAATTTTGTTGCGCTGGTCAACTTTAACCTCACAGTATTTGGTAAAGTTCATCCATGGCTCTATGAAGTTGCGCCGAATAGTATGCTATGGAAATTTTCAGCAGCACTAAATTCAAATTGAAATTTAGGTGATAATTATAATGGGCGAAATGGACTGTGTGTGTGGGAGTGAGTGTGTATGAGAGTGTGTGTGTGTGTGTGTGTGTGTGTAGGTTTGATTGAACGTTTAACATTTAATTGCCAAGTTAATTGCAGTCGTTGTTCATGTCAACTACAATTACTTTAACAATATGCAATCAATATTAAGTGGTCGAACAGCAGCACTCGCATATCAAGCCAATATCTGTCAATTTGTCAGATAATAATATGCATTCTCTCTCGCTCTCTCGCTCTCTCGCTCTCTGGCCCCGACCCCGCCCCCATTCTTCCTCTGTTGCTTTGATGTTAGCATTCCCGGGGGAGTGTTCATTTGAGTGGCCCGTGAGTAGGGAACAAGGCAGGAGCAGCTCAGTTGTCAGTGAAATTGTCAGAAAACTGAACATTTTCCGTGTAGCCCTGGTATTATTTATTCAGAGCATACTGCCCGAAATATATTTAGATAATTGTTAGACTAAAAGATAATATTCAATTTAAATAAACATTTCGTTGACTACAAACTTAATTAATAACTAAATTTCGAATATATATTTAGTTTACAAATATGTATATAAAACCAGTTAGTTTAATTACTTCTGACCTACTGTTTTTCGCGTTTAGGAGCCTTTTTTAATATATGTAATTATTAATTTCAATTGGAAATTTGGAAATTTTTACATATGTTGATTTTCTATACAAATCTCATATATTATTATACTTCACACATTTCATGACCAATAAATCAATTCAACAAAAAATAGTTAATTTAATCCACGTAAAATAAAAAAATTACTTTCTGTATCGTATTTGTTTTATTTTCTTCGAAATTGCTTATTACAACGCTTATTTGAAAGCAAGTTATGTTGGGCATCAACCAATCATTTTATTGGAACAGGTCTCTTAATAAATACCAATAGGTAATAGGCAATAACTCTGCGACCTGGCTACATTCAGAATTCTGCAAAAACAATTAAAATAATTGCAGGTTTTTCTAGATTAAAGTATTTTTAAAGCAACATCGGCATTCGCATTTAGTTTTGTTTTCGAATGTCTTCAACGAGTTCTTCGTTTTGTATTCAAATAAACTCTGTTACTATTTCTTTTAAATTTATTTACTTGCATTCGGTTTTGCATTTCAACCACGCTAAACGAACCACAATTTGTGCAAATGACTGCAGTTTGGACTTTTGGGATTTGCATAAGAAATGATTGGCATTGGTTGGAAGTAGGGAGGGGGTAAAAAGACCAAACAGCATCAATTGAGTATACAAAAAGTATGGACGGGGCAGATCAGTGGGACGGAGGCTACAGTCGGACGTAACCGACTTTGAGTATGGGTACATACGAACACAATCAGAGGCACACACACTAAGCTACCCGCGTATGCAAGGCACACCACCCCCCTCTGTCTAGTGCGGCAAATTATCGGTAGCATTTGTTTGCTGTTTCTTATCCGATTTAAACAAAATTCACAGTGTCGATAGAGAATGTCGTAAGCTAGTTAAATACCAAATTACAAATCAATAGCTTGCAAACTGTGCCTGCTACTGTGCCTTTTTGCGATTTGCGGGGGAAGGGGGGAAGGGGGGACGGTATCCAAAATCGAAAACAAACTCGTGCTGCTTGCAAATCCCAAATATGGTATCTTCAGCTCCTACAGTTGCTGAGATCGTGGTGTTCATACGGACGGACAGATAGACGGACAGACGGATATGGCTATATCGACTCGGCTTGTCGTCCTGATTAAGAACATATATTCTTTGTGGGGCCTGCCACGCCACCTTCTGGGTGTTACACACATTTCCTCTTTGCACTAAGTTAATAGACCCTTTTTACTTTTTTAAAGTAAAGGGTCTACAAAATTTGACCGCGTTCTTAGATCCAATGTATTATATTAAACTTACCTGTTTAATTTGTTTGAACAAGGATGAATTGCACAAGAAATATAACTTTCTCCATTTTATATCATTATTTTAATAATAATCCCATGAACTTTCATGCTTTCCAACTTCCAAGTTTTATTGTATATATATAGGCTATTCCTAATAACGAACACCTAAAATAGGAGATACCAGTCTATTTCTGTTATCAGATAAACTGGAGATAAACTGAAATAGTCCTGGCCTGATCCCGCTGAGCCCCTTGTGGAGGCGAAGCCCAACAGGTTGACAAACTCACAAACTCACAAACCCACAAACTCGAATGTCAACACGGGAATAAGCCACTTGCGAGCATTTATAAACATTCATGTGCTCAGTTTTGTGTGGTGGCAAATCCACTTGGCGAAGGCTGTCAGTCAGCAAGTGTAATAAAAAGCAAGCATTCAAAATGGAGCACACTTTCTGCGTGTGTGTGTGTATGTGTGCATGCGTGTGTGTGCTTGCGTGTGTGTGTGCAGAACAAATAAAGAGGCGGGAATAAAACGCAATGCAAAGCAGACGATGAATACGTAAAATAGATGAAGCGCGCAAAATGCAAATCCACTCAGATGTCTTCTGTCTCTTTGTTTGTGCTTGTGTTAGTGACTGAAGGTGTGCCTGTGTGTGTGCCTGTGTGTGTGCCTGTGTGTGTGTGCTTGTGTGTGTGTGTGTGGCAAAGAAGAAGCATAAGGATAACAACTGCTGCTGGCAGAGTGACGTCAGCAAATAAAAGGCTTAAAGGCATCACGGGGCGTCCTCATAAAGGGACAACCAGCGCACAACGAGCAAGCATAAAACTCGGAGAGGCTAAAGTCGGACGCAACCGACAGCAGGAAACCCCGCATCCTGCTTTTGAACATTATATAAAGTGAAGCACGATTTTGTTTCCTTAATTTCATCTGTGTTCATCAAGCGATTTCAATAAATTATATATGTAGATCAGAATATATTTATATGATTACAGGGATTATATTTGTCTTATCACAGAGGAGGGCGGGGAGGGCGTGGCGTCCAAACTTGCAACTAAATTTCAACAACATCAGCGCATCCTTATCAAGAATATATATGTTTCGCAGAGTATACCACGCCTTCTTTTGCCTGTCACATAAATGCGTACAAAGTTATTATACCCTTTTGCCTATTTTCAATGTGTGCAGGGTATAACAGGGTGTATAAAAGAAACAACATTTAAATTGTTACATCTACACTCACGCATACAATTATAATCAACAGAAGTTCTCTGCATACATATGCAGAGGCAGATATAAAAGTGTAAAGTTTTTCTTAAATTCCCCCTTCAGTGCCCTGTATGCCCTGCAAACGCTGAAATGCTGAAGGGGCATGACCGCCTAAAAGTCAATTTTTGCATTTCTACGGGTATGTGATGTGAATACATCGATTCCCTATCGATACTTATTTATGTAAATTATATTGATAGTTTTCATATATTCCATTGTAATGCTCTTGTATCGATGTTATCGTGGATCGATATCGATATTTTAAAATATTATTATATCGATATAGCCAATATCGAAGTCTTAGCAGCCCTAATACCTTTATGGGGTATGTTTCAGCCAAATTTTCCAAGTGTATAAAGTTTATGTTTTAATTTAGTTTTATTTTGCTGCCTTTTGATGTGTTCCGTAAGCCCTTTAAGCGCCGACTTCATGTGCGTACATTATACTTTCTATATCGTCACTCCCCTAGCATAATTTCCCATTAGATGGCGCCATTTGATTTAAGTGTAATTTATTATGAAGTGATGCCAGATGCTTAGCTGTAAATACACAGACATCCAAGCAGGGGATAACTCTTCAGAGCCTGCACCTTGTGGTGTGCCACGCCCAGGCGAGTGTGTGTGCAGGGCCTCCTACTGTCGGTTGCATCCGACTGCAGCCTTCCGTCCGACTGATCGAATTATTACTTAACTGTTTTTACTCATTTTATGTGCTGTTTAATTCTTTTTCTGTTTTTTTTTTTTATTTCTTTAGGATTATTAAACCTAAGAAATTAGATAAGAAGAAAAGAAGAAGAAGTTCCGTAGCAGAGAAATTTATTTAACTCGTTTGCTCCTTTCGACGAGAAGGCCTGATGAAAAATTGTAAAATAAAAATCGAAATAAATTTAATTTTGTTTTGTTCTCTTTTCATTTCGTGAAATGGAAACTCAACATATGAATTACAGTTCAATGATTTTACCGTTAGACCGATTTTAGCTTAAACGAAATGAAAATCGGGACTTCCATCAGCTTTTAAAATGCTTGGTGCTCAACCTTGTGTCTATATTGTTAAATTTTGATCTCAGTAAAGCTATCGACAATTGGATGGTGATGTTGTTTACGCTGAATCACTAACTACTTTAGCTGTACCATACCTGAATATAAAGTATTTGAGAGGTTCTCTGAAAGTTTACCCTTTTTACAGCCCACACATGAGCACATGCGTGGGTTAGGGAGCCCATTAAAATTGAATGCATAAAGTAAAACTTGCACAGCCTGTCAAATCTTTTAAAGAGTGAGAGATCTGGGCAGGCGTGCGCCAAGTTGGGAATTCAATACAACAGAATAATCACAAATTCAAGTTGTTAAATTTCACGTTACATTTTTGTAGACAGTTTGTAAAATTCTTCTCCAGAGAGCCAAGTTCACGGATTTCAAAATTGACTCAAACCATACCGAAACCATATCGAAATCATCGCTAGCATGTTCAAAGATGACCAAGACTGCCTTCCTCGCACCAATAATGTCCGTCGATTAATTGAGCTGTTCGAGAGGTTGACTGTATTGAATGCTCCCAGCTTAATACGGCCACCCAAGAAAAGCAAACATCGCCAGGATGAAGCCAGGCCGAAGTCGAATACAAATAGGCCTCTATCGTTGCTGATCAATGGCAGGTGTGTCGCCCAGTGCTTATAGTTGAGTAGAGTTTGGCGATATGGAATTGGATGGTGCGAAAGTGAAATATGTGATGTAAACCCAAATAAACGCTTTCACTTCATTGGTTGCCCCGTCGATGGTTAAGTTGGGCTGCTTTTTAGGGCAAATTAAATAGGTAATCCAGCCAGTTATGTTGAGTTGGCAATTGAGCTGCCAAGCACCCACATAATGCCAACAACTTGAGCCATAACTTTTTTCTTCGCTCAAGTATTTTCAACTTGTGCCGAAGAATTCTGATGCCATTGCAATTGCAACACAATGTCAATGCAGATTGCACAATCCAACTCGTTGCCAAAGTCGTCCTCAGTTCATGTCCCTCTGCTCGCAACTTGGCAAACTTTTTTATTCCAGTTAAAAGCAATTTTCCACGCTCAAAAGGCTTTAGAGCGCCAGAGCGCCTGATGTGCGCTGAATGCCAATTGCCCTTTACGCTTTCCCTACCTTGTAAGTAGGGATTAAGTTATACAGACGCAGATACTTGTATAGATATTCAAATTAAATACAAATTAAAAGCAGTCAGCACGAAGCACATCAGTCGCACGTAACCGGCAGTAGGTGCACCGGCACTTGGTCTTTTTATAATGCACACACACTTGAGCAAATTGTCTGTTGCGTATCTTCGCTATTGCTTATCCGCATCGATGGAGGTACACTCAGGGGGGGGGGGGGGGGTCGAAGATATTGAAAACCTGAAACAAACTTGATATGCCTATAGCATGGGTTAATAATAAAAGTGGTGTCCGTAGCACTAAGTAACTGCACTATCACCTCCAGATTGATACTAGAGGTGAGATCAAAATTGGATACACCAGGTAAGAGCAATAAACTTTCCCTAAGATGGATCCCAGGACACACAAACATACCAGGGAACGAGCTTGCGGATGAGCTAGCCAGGAAAGGTGCGAATCAGGACATGATAGGACCTGAACACTTTTGGGGTTTGGGTCGTCACCTAATTCAGGAGCTGCTTTGCAATGAGGAGAGACAAAGTAGTAATCGATATTGGCAGGAATCTGCTGGTGCTGGACAGGCAAAGGAGCTTATAGGAACATATAACCTTAAAAGATTCCAGCAATGCATACAGCTGGGAAAGAACTCGCTTAGAATCCTCACAGGGTTACTAACGGGACATTGTAGGCTTAAAAACCACCATCAAAGATAGGCATAGTGCAAGACAATAAATGTAGATTCTGCCAGGAGGACAGGGAATCCTCCTCACATATACTCACAATGTGTGTTGCCTTAGCACGCAGAAGACACCTTAGATTAGGTAAACCCCTCTCTCAGCAAATGAGATAGCAGACATCAGTCCCTATAAAATACTTGACTTTGTTCGGGACATCGGATTGATGGTAGAGCTCTAAGAAGGCTCCTGTAGGGGATACACTAGATCTTTTAGGTCGTGGTACAGATTTCCCCACACTAATAATAATAATAATAATAGACCCTGTTGTGCTTTTTTAAAGTGGAGGATCCAGCATTTGCTGCGAGGATTGGGGAAAATGCAGAGAATCCCAAACGAGACCAAAGGTAACGGTTAACGATCAAGATTATACCAAGATGCTGTTGAACTGAAAAGACCTTTTTGAGCAGTGTAGTTACAACTACAGACACGCATGTACACAGATAACAGATAGATATTATTCACGTATTTGCGTGGTGATTATTAACAATTGGAATTGAATTGCAGCATAATTACTTTACCCTACCCTGGCACCTTCTGCTCTCTGTTTGTCTGTATAAACGCTGTACAAATGCAGCTTTCTGATTGCATTTAACGAGCATTAACTGAATCAACGATAATAGTGCAACAACAAACACGATATGTAAATACATTTGTTTGCATTCGATTATGTGTTTGCATTTAACACGAGCTGTGTATCGAATCAGCGAGTTCTCCCATTTGTGTTCATCCGCATTCGTATTTATTTATTGCATTAACCGCAAATAGCTGAAGGAATGTGATTCACAGATATGTCATGAATTATGTCCATTATCAGGGATGCCAACCGGGTCTAAACCAAACATTCATACTGAATTTTAAGTAGATTTCATGTGCAAAAGGTAAAAGTGTTATTCGATGACCATTTTTAGGAATACGACAGAAATAGGTTAATTCCTTTTTTCATCACTGTGTATGATGTACATACATAATGAATTGACAGAGAAATTGAGTCCCATATAGTCCATATAAGCTTGATGCGCACATAAACTAAATGAAAACATATTCTGACAAATAAAATTGGTATTATATCTGTATTTGGATAGAGATGTTTTAAATCCTAACAAAATCTAAACAGGTGTATTGATAAATTGACAAATAAATAAAGTAGCATACATTATGATAAATGTATAAAAAATGAATCTGGTATTTTTTTCAATTTCTGCACTGAAAAAGCCATAAAAGGAATTGTACTACTTACTACTACAACCCTCTATATGTATGAGTGTGTAATTGGAACAACGAAGATGGGCTTAATTATTTCCCATGGAATATTTTGTAGTTGTGCAGATGCAACTGATTATGAATTGAGAACTCTGCGAATTCCATAGTTTATTACGCAACATTAAGTTTCTTGCCCAGGCCTGTATGCCCATAAAAACTTTGAAGAGCAACTATTTCACGCACACACACTCACACACACACACACACACACTCTCATATCTGCAGACATTGTTTTATATGCTTGGTTTTGTTTAGTGTTTCGCTCGAGTTGTTAAAATTTTATGCCCTAAAATCTACGTGTTGCACACTGAATGGGGGCGTATGGGCGTGTCAATTGTGGCACACACACACACACACACACACAGACACACACCCGAACAGACACACGCGCAAAAGTTTGTGGCTTGCCTCGCATTTTGTTTGTACTTCTGTTTGTATTCATGTTTGTTTTGTTCTCTTCCTGTGTATGTGCGTGATTTATGCAATGGAAATGCGTAAACTTTTCTCCATTCATATTTACATTTTTGGTTTTATGCGATTCTGCGTTTGCTGTGAGCTCTACCCCAATATTGCCCACTATACCGACGCTCTACAGTGGGCCAAAGGGGCGTGTTAGCGCCATTTAATTTAACATTGCAAAATACTTTTCGAGTCAAATACTTTTTTAGCATCAATAGTAAATACTCCGTCGATAATGAAAATAAATAAAGAAATAATCTTTGAATGTTCGCCCTTCGGCCCACTGTGCGCTCTGGTTCACCTTTGCCTCCCTGGCACTGTTTCTCGAAACTGTTCGTGTATTACGCATACGCCAAGTATGACAGCTGTAAACATTGCGCGTCGCATCTGGGACTTGCCAATGTAAAAGCTGCAATCAATTGCAAACTGATTTACTACACTGGCCATTCCACAGACACCTCCCACTGCCACGCCCTTTTCAGTGTGACCACAGCAGTTCAAATTAAACAATAAAATGGCCTCCAAAAACACTGGCGGCTTTTTGTTGTTGTCACTCTTGTTGTTTTTTTTTATTTCCCTTCTTGTTTGTTTTTTTTTTTTGCTGAACCAAGCGATATTTATGTGGTCTGTCGCTTTCTGTGGTTAACCGTAATTGGAATTGCGGCTTTCTGGGCGTGTTGCTCTGCGTTGAGTGCCAACTTTGACTGCTCGCCAAATTAAAGAGTCTGGCAACGAAATTTATTTAACGAAGCACTCAGAGCTTAAAATTTTAAGCACATTTAACATCCAATGCATTTTAGGCCGACACGCCTTAATTACAAAACAAAACCAACAAAAAAATTATTTTTTTTTATTTTTATTCAACATTTTTATTTATTTAAATTGTTATACATTTTTGTATACCCTGTACCCGTGGCTTGTGTAAGAACAAGGTGAGAACAAGTAGGCGTGGCAAACCCTGCAAGTCGATACAGTAATTAATGACCGATTCGATCTCGAAATGTATGTAGATTAAGTTTATTTCAGTTCTTTTTTTTAGGTTTTAAAATTATTATAGTAATTTTGTTATCTATGTTTTTATTAATTTTAGATTTATTTGTTTATTTATTTAGTCTATAGAACCACTTTCGCCACCAACACATCAATGCGTATTTCATTTATCAAAATGCCTTTTAGCAGAGACAGATATGTTTGCTGTTGCATCAGCTGCTCCCAATCATCAGCTTGTCACTTGCAACTTGCCACTTGCCACTTGCAACTTGCCACTTGCCACTTCAAACTTCCACTTGCATTCAACTCAGTCTTCCGTTTTGCTAATAAACAAATCAACTGCCGCCTGACAAAGTTATGCAAAGCGCATTAGTTGATGGCGGTTTGAGGGGGAGGGGGAGGGTAACGGCTGGAGTCTTCATTAATTTCATGTCAGTTGCCGACAACTTTTTAGGGGCAGAGGAGGTGCAAAGACAGTTAAAATTCTGTTGTCATAAAACGCTGTTAAAGGTGCTGCAAACTGGAAGTGCAGGCTGAGTAAAAAGTTACTGTTCATCGTGATTATGCTGATGACAACGATTTAGGGGCAGATCCAAAGCTGGCTCGTATTATCCGGCCATCTAGGCTATGTACTACTGTTGAGAGAAAATAAAATGTTTAACATCTGTGCATTCGGTCCTACATATGTCTAAATGTTGGCAAAACCGTTAAAACATGTATCGCCCATTTACCTGAAGAGTGTCAGAACTCAAAAAAGTGCATTTCGAGATAAACGCATTTAAAGTTCTCAAGTGTCAAGTGTCTTCAAGAAAAGCATTCTATCTAGAATAGATCCTCATTGTCAATTCGACATGATTTGCCATTTACACATTATTTCCGATCAAAAACTATATATACCTTGAATTAATACGTTATTATTGCTAAAATATTTTCATATAAGCGACATAACACAAATGTGGCGATATTATTGAAAAAAATCCAGAATGGGCGGAGCAGAGCAGTCGGACGGGCCCGACTGTCTTATACCCTGTGCCAAAGCTCGCGCTGCGCGTTCGTAAATACAGTATATAATTTAATTTAATTTAAATGCGCTTTTCAAGATAGTTAAATATAATAAAAAATATAAAACAGTCGGACGTAACCGACCGTAGGAGACCCTTTACTTTGATTATATGTACATACAAACACAATCAGACGCACACACTCTAAGCTACCTGCGTATGCAAGGCACACCACCCCCCCTCTGCCTAGTGCGGCAAATTGTCTGTGGCATATGTTAGCTGTTTCTAATCCGATCGAAAGAGAATGTCATAAACTAGTTAAATATCAAATTACAAATCAATAGCTTCAAAACTGTGGCTACAGCAGCTTTTTGCGGTTTGCGGGGGAAGGGGGGCAGGTATCCAAAATCTAAAACAAACTCGTGCTGCTTACTAAATAGGGGAACCTGAATCCCGAATATGGTGTTTCTAGCTCTTATAGTTGCTGAGATCTAGGTGTTCATACAGACGGACAGACAGACAGACAGACAGACGGACAGACGGACATGGCTATATCGACTCGGCTTGTCGTCCTGATCAAGAATATATATACTTTCTGGGGTCTGCCACGCCTCCATCTGGGTGTTACATACATTTCCTCTTTGCACTAAACTAATAGACCCTTTTTACTTTTTTAAAGTAAAGGGTCTAAAAAGTTTAAGTTCCGAATAACAATATTCTATGTTCAATATTACGCTTGCTATTTAACTTTATATGTTCCAATATTCCAATATGCTTGGTATTGCCATGCCTCTCGCACGCTATTCCCACACGTATAGCGGCTGCACTTGCAATGCATGCAATATTAGGACGCTTATATCTCCTTTGTGTATAAACCGATTTCAATGTGCTTTTCAGGACAGTTAAATATATTGTTAAAGAGTATATATTCAATAATAACAACATTCTATGATTAATATTACGCTTGTTTTTGAACTTTTAAGTTCAACTATTGTGAAGCTTATATCTCCTGTGTTTCTTAACCGATTTTACTGCGCTTTACAGGAATACAGTTTAATATTACGCTTGTTATTTAACTTTTTATGGTAAAAAACACGAGGTTGTGTGAGTTTTATTGATTTTTGGGCGTAAAGAGGGTGTGGCATCAACAGTTTGAAATAAACTTGATCTGCGTATGGTATATACCTACCTATAGCAACCAAAACGGCTTCTCTAGCATTTGTAGTTTCCGAAATCGACGCGTTCATACATCCAAGATTTGAAATAAACTTGATAGCAAGCGATAGCAACCAAAACGGCTGCTCTAGCTTTTGTAGTTTTCCAAATATCAGCGTTCATACAGACGGACAGACAGACGGACATCGCCAAATCGACTCAGCTCGTCTCCCTGATCAAGAATATATATACTTTGTGGGGTCTGCCATGCCTCCTTCTGCCCGTTACATACATTCTGTCAAAGTTATTAACATTTTTCAATGAGTACAGGGCATAATACAGGGTACAGGGTATTCTACATTCGGGCCCGTCCGACTGATCTGCTCCGTCCAAATTTTTTGCATCAGGAGTTATGATTGTTGTGGAATCCAATGCAAAACTTTGCAGCTTCCTGTGTTCAAGTTCATTTCGGATGCACAGAATTAAAATTCCGTGGACTTGTTGGTCTAACGATTTGTTGCAGTGCAATGACCCCTTGCATGTGCAATACTTATCGTCTTGTCACTTGCCTTGGTCATTTATTTTGCGGCTATCCTGCCGGGCAGACATTCAACCAAGCTGTGTTCCCATGTGGTCCATGTCGGTCGCATCCTTCCGCTTTGGCCGTACGCAGCCATTTTATTGTGCTGAAAGCGAACTGCGCACAGTGGTCGGCAAAAATGTACGACAAATATCAAAAAATCGAAACTGTCTCATAGATAAATGTCTATTTGAATCCAACATTATTTTCAGTAAGTAGGAAACAGAGAAAAGCATCGGAACATTTTGTCGACTGTTTATTTATTTTATTTGTGCATTTTTAAAGGGCCAAATATTAGGGGTAAATTATAGTTCCCGATTGATCCTATGAGACCTATAGGATATACTATTTCAAATATTTTTCTAGATCTTTGGTAACAATATTATAACCATATCTCCACTAGAACTATTTTCGTGGCATACTTCCATACCAAACCGACCACTGTTCGCCTTGGCCATGATGAGGATGATGGTGATGGGGATGACGATGACGATGATGTTGCTGATAATTACATCCTGGGGCAAGTGGCGACAAGGTGTGTGTGAAGTATGCTGCAAATTGGAATGTAGTTTAACGTTGGTTTAAAAACGCACATGTCGGAAAAGCAAAAAGCCGGTCTTTTCTCTTTATATTTGACACTTTACCTGCCAAATGGTGAATATATAGAAATTATTGGCTATCTTTTGTATATGCATATGTATCCCCAACGCCGCAAAACAAACTGTATTTAGCTTTATAAAGAATTTGCAAGAGTATTTTTGTTTCGCCAATCGAAAAAAAGCTTCAACGTTTTAAAGTTATTTAACTTTTCGTCAAATTCCTAAATATCTAAATTTCTTTAAAGTGAATTTTTGAAATCATATATTTATTGTTGCCATAGACCAAAAATCATTTATATAAATATAAGTTTGGAAATTGATTACAAGAATTTGTTAAATTTTGTTTGGCAATTGACTTGGTTGTAAAATGAAACAATTGAATAAATTAAACAAACTAAAAATTTTGTCCATCACATTGGGCTTGATGCGGAGCGCTTATATATTATGTATCAATAACGCCTGAAAAACAAGTAATCCGTTAAAAAAAAAAGGATATCTATTAATGAAATATAATTTACCTTGAAATCCTGGTGTTAATGGGAAATAGCGTAGTTTCTGGATGATATTGTAAATAATGCCCGTGTGATGTGATACTGACTATCCAATATCGCCTAATGATGTCAAGTTAAAAATCCGCTGAATTTGGGTTATCGCTGTAACAAATCGTATCATCAGACGGTTCACTGCCATTTGAATCTAGTTCTGATATTCCGTATGATGATGCTTGCTTGCTGTTATATTCATATTCCTGTAACAAGTCTTCCTTAATCATTTCGTCTAATGTTGTTTTGGCCATATTTCGTAATTCTATTTTGTCTAATGTTGATTCGTCTATAACTTCTTGATTCGTGTTTTGGGGTTCTTGCTGCGTTAATCCTAGCCTCATTATATCCTGCGTTTTATATATATCTTTAGTGTTTTCGCAACTTTCCTGCTCGTGATCATTCGTTGGTTTGTAATCAACCCAATCAGTGCCAATCTTAACATCCTGAACAGACCCGATTGTGCACTGGGAAATTATCTTTTCAAAGTTGTCGACTTTCTTTGCCACGCGTACACCTGGATTCCTTTTGCCGCGCACGGCTTGAGTAATCGGTTCAGAATTCTCCTTGCATAACTTCTCAAATTTATGAATAAGGGCCGTAACGCCTATATCCCCGATTAGCCCACTGATGTCTGAGTTCTGTTCGTTATCCATTATCAAGGAGTGTAGTTTATACCAATTACAAATGTAGTGTGTACAAAAGGTGTTAGAAAATGTCTACAAAATATATCGAAATGTTTTGAGGGCTCGACTACAAATGTATAATAAAACTGCCTTAGGTGGGAACCTGACAAATGTCATCTCTCTGGCAGCCTGCTTTGATTTTGTTGCTGTTCAAGCTTTAGCTTCAGCTTCAGCTTTAGCATTTGCCATGACTTCTCCTCCCAGGCACATCAATCACAATCAGCATGCAAACATTTATGGCTGCTGGCTGGCTGTCAGCTCTGGCATCCTGGTGCTCCTCCTGGTCCTCCCTAGAGCGATGACAGCTGCAGATACTTCACAGTCACATTCGCAGTCTCTCGCGTCACGTAGATTAAACACATTAACAAGACTTGCCGAGTCATCGTCCGAGGCCTGATAACCAACCGACTGTAGCTTATCACCGTGCAACTGGTTGTATGACTTGAGCATGTCCATCTCAGCTTCGCACTCAGATATGTACTTGGACATCGTTTAAATGTCGAGTTTCACTTTTCTTTGCGGAGATGACGACACGAGTCAGCAGGAAGTGCTGATTCCATGGTGACACTGTATTGTCATTAGTGGTGACGGAAAAGGTCAATTTATGGTCAAGTAATTCGAATCGTTTTTCCGGGGGTTCTCGTTCCTCCTTGTCAACAGTGTTGCCACTCGGACAGATCGACCCAAAAATAAAAAAAAATTTAACAGCAACATTGAAACAAAGGGCAAATACTTTTTTCATATTGTACTTATATTGTACTTTCTTTGTTGATACACAAGAGTAAGTGGCTGCATTAGTCAATTCAGCTGTCACAAGATTAAAAAGATTTTATTCTTAACTGCTTAACAGCCGGGAATCATAATATTAAAATTAAATAAGCAATAAAACCTACAGCTAGCTAAGCAATAAAAGTTTAAAAAGCAAAATCAATTGAAGAAATTTAGTTGGATGCTTTGGCTTCACATGTCGTAATACATTTCTTATAGATAGTATCGATGCTATCGAGGTTTTTGTTTTCAAACATCGCAAAACATCGATGATTTTCACCACTAGCTTAAACGATCTATTGATGTTTTTTTAAACATCAAAGTTGAAAACCATCGTTACACCCACTATCGTTAGTTTTGCAGCAATACTAACGAGATTCAGAGTCAGATTCAGATTTAAAGAATCCGAGAACGAGAATCAGAGAAATTCTCTGGGCAAGTATCTAAGCTGAAAATCATATTTATGTATATAAATACATAAGTACATGTATTTGTACATACATATTATACATCATCTGAAAGGTATTAATGTGTAGATCAAATATATAGGTCGATATATAATTTGGATCTTTTGGCTTAAGAGATATTTCAATTTGATTTTTATTTTGATTTTTATAATAAAAATCAAAAATAAAAATTACGTCTTGATTTTTATAATAAAAATCAAAAATAAAAATTATTTTTGATTTTTATTATTTAAATTAGCTTTAAAAATTAAAAATTATTTTTTTCAAAAAAATTGAAAAATAATAATAATTTTTGATTTTTTTTGAAAAAAATTATAACGGTTGCGGTCCCTGCAGAGAATCAGTGAACAAAATTCATCTACTCAATAAGTCAAGAAGGGGTTCAAGGTATCAGTCAACGAGAAGCAGAGAGTTGATTCGTTCGTTCAGTTCAGTGATTCAATGGCGAACGATTCGACGCAATTCTGCATGGTTTTCATTGTTTATTATGAATCAAATGCATTTATCCAGTTCATAGCCAATGCTATCTATGGCTATTTGCATTTAAATGTAGAACCATGTGCGCTTTAATTGAAATTGGGGTCAATGGGAGTATGGAAAATATGCCTTACCCCTAAAATTAGCCGCACTTAAACTGTGGCAACCAGAATAACAAATGCTGTTCACAAATATCGTCATGGCGCATAAATCGTGGGCTGTACTAAGATAGATCCGTTGTGAAATTTACATATGTGAATGGTAGTTACAACTACAAATACAACTACAACTACAACTGATAGGCTGATTAGCTGGCAGGTGAATCCCCCTCAATGTGGCTTTGGGCACGTAGGACACGTAGGGCCCGTTAGCCAGAGGCAGAAATGCGACTTTGAATGCGAAATGCGGAATGTGGCAATTTGAATGGCAAGCGTGGAATTGAAATTGCAATTGGATAGGTTGATGGCATCAATTGCATTCGAGCATTCGAGCATTCGAAGCAAATTGTTTAATTATCAAATTTCACTGTCTATCTACATCTCTGAAACGTTATTTCCATTTCTTGTGCCTCGTGTTTCCCCAATGTAGAAGGATACAAATGCGTTCATTAAAAAATTTGAATGCTCGACGAAACGGCTGAGCGTGGAATAGAGCTAAGTTTTGGGCATGCTGGAGGACAATCCCCAAGCGATATAGAAACGTAAACGGAGTACTACGCACATTTCATCTTCAACTGGAACAGCAGTTACTTGAAGTCGAACAGCAGTTGCACCCAAGGCCGCCACATTGGAAGGAAAACGGCTTTTTACGGCAGTTAATAAGTTTTTAACTGGTTCAACCATTGCTCGTGAGCTGAGGCAGCTAATGGTAAGGGGAACCGAGGGCTGGGGCACTATACAAGGTGCACCATCTTCTACATCGCTTTTCGAACCTTGCATAATCTTCAAATTCTCAAGACAAATTCTATTGGTAATCCAGTAGTATAGTGGTATAGTAATTTTAATCGCGATCGCATAATTATTATTAAGATATTAAGCTAATCGAGTTTATCGGTTTTCAATTGGCAAAGGGGTTCAATATTTTCAGAAAACGGTATACCCTATTTACACAAAATTCTTATGGCTTTTATCTTACAACATATTTTTTAGTGTCCCACTAATAGCGATACTTGATGAATATTGTCTTTAAAGTTAGTCCAAACAAAACATAAAATAAAATAACAGATTTTTAAAAATTGGTTGTCCAATTTCTTGTTCGTCCCTGCAACAAAATCGGAACTCAAATATTTATTCTACTTAAATGGGTGAGTTTGTGCTCGACGTCTGTAAGCCTAGAGACAAATTAATGGAAAAATGCAGAAAGGCAGGTCAGTTACTAGTACTATTTCGAATGTTGCCAAACATTCTCATCAGTGACCTTAGAGTTGAAAAATGTCAAACTGTCCGTAAACCGTAACCTCTGTTCTGGCGGCCTAACTGATTTTGGATTTAGAATATATACATTTGCATGTGTGCATATATAGTATAGTCCATGTTCGAGTTGATTTCAATTTTCATAAGCAGCAGCACTTTGTATGTTGAGGAAAATCAGGCTACTGGCTATTCCTTTGTCGGTTGCGTTCGACTCTAGCATTGCCGAATTTGCAAGTTATTCAATGCTGACATAGCTTCAAGATGGCTCACCCTGTATACAAACTCTAACCTGATTCCCAAATGGCAGACGAGAAACACAACGCTGAGCGGCGATGAACCCGATGAGGAGCAGATGACCGCGGGCACAGATGACGAACAGCAGCCTCAGCAGCAGCAGCAGCAGGCGCTTGCCGAGACACAACAGCAACAACAACAACAACAACACCATCAACAACACACACAGCCAACACAACAACAACGACGCCAGAGACAACGCAAACGGGTGACGACACAACGAAGCCATGCCGCCTCGGATGCGGACACGGATTCCAGCTCCTGCGAAGCTGGCGGCGCCAGTGGCGCCAACTCGGGCTTGAACAGGGTTAGCTACGTGCAACGCGACCTCAGCGAGCAGGTGGTCTACGAGCAGTACAACGACGACGAGGCCGACGACTACGACGAGGAGGACGAGGACGAGGACGAGCCGGAAGCGGAGGATGATGATGAGGATGAGCAGGAGCAGCAGCAGCAGGACGATTTTGATGGCTACGCACAGCGGTCGCTGCCACGTGCCCCTGTCAAATCAGCCGCAGATGCTGTGGCCATACGGTCGGCCGGGGCAGGTGGGGGGAATGAAGGCGGAGCCTTGCGCAACAAGCGAAAAACGAAAACGCGCCAATTCTCGCAGCGCGCCGGCTCCTATACCGTGGAATCTGGCCATGGCGAGACGGATGCAGATGCCCTGGACAAGCGTCGTTGTATTTCGAAGGGCCAAATGCGGGGTGAGTGCCGCAGTATAAATCGTATTAGGGTTGCGCTTAATTGTCAAATGGTCTTTAAATATTCTAGTCTTTAAATATTCTTTTTAGCATAAAACAACAAATTACAAGTTTCAGCTCTATCAGCTCACTTTTGGGCCTTAAGTACGCGTTATTATACCCAGTCCTCATTAAAAATGGGTAAAAACAGGGTTAGTAATTTTGGGAGAATGTATGTAACAGGCAAAAGGAGGCGTGGCAGATCCCACAAAGCATATATTTCCCATTGAAAATAAGTAAAAATAAGGTTATTGCATGAATGTGATAAGTAACAGGCAGAAGATGGTGTGACAAACCCCATAAAGGATGTATATTGTTGATCAGGAGTTGAGTCAGTCTAGCCATGTCCGTCCGTCCGGATGAACGCTTCAATTTCTCAACTGGATCAGCCATTTTTGGTATGTAGGTTCCGTTCAAGCATTTACAGTTTACAAAGGTGGGCGAAAAATTATGTTTTTAAATTATATTTACAATATAGGGTACAGGGTATTCTACAGTCGAGCGTGTCCGACTGAGCTGCTCCGCTCATACAAATAAGCGCTAGCCAAATATATATATTGTGAACTTTTAGAGTTTCGCGAAGCATTTCGTCTGTTCGACAAAGATGGCGACGGTTGCATCACCAAGGAGGAACTGGGCACCGTTATGCGCTCCTTGGGGCAGTTTGCACGCGTGGAAGAGCTTCAGGAGATGCTGCAGGAGATCGATGTGGATGGTGAGCAGTCGCAGTTGATTATTATTCTCCGCTTTCAGTTGCACTCCTCTATTCCTTTTGCAGGCGATGGTAATGTTAGCTTTGAGGAGTTCGTAGATATACTCTCGAACATGACGTATGAGGACAAGTCGGGACTTTCCTCGGCCGATCAGGAGGAACGCGAGCTGCGCGATGCTTTTCGGGTTTTCGACAAACATAATCGTGGCTATATAACCGCTTCCGATTTGCGTGCGGTTCTGCAGTGCCTGGGCGAGGATCTCGATGAGGAGGACAGTAAGTAATAAATTAGAGGCCCCCAATTAAGTTACTATTATTGAGCCCCATAACTCCCCTCCCTCTCTCTCTGTGTCTCTCTGTCACTCTGCTCCTATTTTTACCTCTCAGTTGAGGACATGATAAAAGAGGTGGATGTCGATGGGGACGGACGCATTGATTTCTATGAATTTGTGCATGCTCTGGGCGAGCCGGAGGACTCACAGGAGAACGACGACGAGGAGGAGAATACCACATCGCCTCTGCCCACGCCCAAGTCCACAATTTCACTGAACTATGATTAGGGGCATTGGTAGAATGTTCTTTGCAATCTGATGACGAAATATACACATCAAACATGCCAATTTTATTTTCAATATCAATAACAATATCGATTTCACACTACTATTACGACTATACAAGATATATAATGATAGTTGAGCACACTTTCCAATATCCAAATGAAATTAAATGACACAAATAAATCACAATTACTTTATGTACAATGTGCAACAGCATATTAATAAATATACATAATAATGATTGATATTCAAATTTAAAATGCCCATCTCAAGCTACTTATATAAAGATATCCAATAAAATCTAATTCAATTTAAAAGCTTATCAAAAGCAACTACAATTGAAGCTTTTTCCTAAATTCAAATGCAAAGATTAAAATTGAACTCAAAGTACTTATAATACCAAATCATATAATACTTACTACCTATTCTGATCTACTGTAAAATATACAATATTTATATATATACTAAATTATGTACGAGCATAATAAAAAATTCTTTGTCTCGATTTCTGAAAAAAAAAACAAAAACATAAACATATCAATGACGCCTCTGTACAAGTATATTTCTCACATTGTCATAAAATTCGATTTAACCACGCAATAATTCGGAATATTGCATTAAATTTATTTAAACATGTTCCATTTTCAACCACATTTAAGCATTAATTACATTAATTAAAAATATAGAAAACAAACAAACGTTGTTGCCCAATTTTGCGGCGCTTTTACTGATACTTAAAAATTCTAGCAACACATACATATGGATACATATGTTACACATATATAGATATTAATACATACATATATATTTCTCTTTGGACTAAGACTTAAACAAAGTATTTACTTAAGCAACTCTCTTCTTCCAAATTTAAATACGATATACTATATATTTATTTAGCTAAACTACAATACAAGTATTGCTGTAAAACGGGCGAAACTTTAATTAACAATTTACTGTACAATTTTTATTCAATCGAAATCAAAAACAAAAACGAAAACGAAATCAAATCGAACAAAATAAATAAATAATATAATACAAATAACAAATTCAAACGCGTGGCATTTTTTATTTACTTCATTGGAGAAATTGTAGTACAATTCGAAAATCTGCGGTGGGAAGTAACCGACAGTTGGCGTCCCTGTACGTCGTGTTTCAATAACACACAAAGTCCAGCAAATTGCATGTTGCATATCTTCGCTGATTCTTATCCAATCGTAATGCCATAAACATCTTCGATGGAGATTATAGTAAGCTACGTACATACATATATGTCCAACTTAAAGCTTAAAAATTGTGCCTGTCGTGGGAAGGAAGGAAGTTATCCAAGGAGAACCTATATGTCGAAAATGGTAGAATTTCAAGATCTAAGTGTTAATACTGACAACAACTTTGTGGGCTCTACCACGCCTTCTTTTGAGTATTACATAGAATTCCCATTTGCACCAACTTAATAGACCCTATTGTAGTATTTTAAAGTACAGGCTCTAACTAAATTTTATCAATTTCCCAAATACATATGTGTGTTAGTGTGTGTGGTGCATATACACACACAAGCACACATTCAACTCTAGTGTAAATATTAGCATGTGGAGTGGACGAAGCCCAAAAAAGTAGGCAACAGTTTTGTTGTCACAATCAATGAGGTCAAGAAACAGGAGAGCCGCTGCGATTGAACGAGCTACAGTCCAACAGTGGTTAGCAGCAGTTGCTTCCCAAGGCGCACATTCAGCACTAGCCGACCACAAGGACATGCCACATGCCACATGCCACAACTGAGGGCAGCTCGCTACTTGGCAGCTGCGTTGGCAAAAGTCACATTAATGGTCATGTAAACGACGCAAGTCAAGTGCTCAGCCAGCAAATTATTAGGGGTCCCTAGAGTACACACGCATACACACACACATGCTTAACCACATATACACTCACCCACACGTATACATATTGCCCCTTAACGAGCTGTGCGTTGAGTTGCTTTGTGGCTGCCCTCGATGCTTGGGCTTGTGGGGCGTATGCGCAATGTGGAGTTGTCAGTTTACTAACTGATGATGATTTGTCCAGGTTGAGGTCAGGCTGCTTGGTTTCAAATACAAATACAATGTCACAAGTATTATTTTCAAGAGATTTCCCAAATAAATACATACTCCACAAACACACAGTCATGGCCATAGAAATAGCACAATTAAATATTTAAACTTTTTACGAACATAGCTTCCTTGTTATTAATTCGAATTCCATGATTTTCAATATCTTGCATCAATCGCAAGTCTTATCTTCACCGTTTTCTCTTATCGTGTCTGATTTCTGCTGAATTTATGTTTGATCAGAATACTTGTCTCAACAAACCTCAATAAAGTTTTGGTCAATGCGAAAATCAACTGAAGAATCCGAGACCTGGCTGAATAAATCACAGCGCTCTGTGATTTCCACAGAAATACTAGGAGTTTTATCGCAAATATTTGTCTGTTCTATTTTCATGACCATGGTTGTACATACATACAGTTTGTATGATAATAGATTTGCGTCTGCTTTCAGCTAGGGTTAGGTTTATTTCAGCTTGCCTGCCTTGCCTTCATTGACAATTGATGGAGACTAAATCGATGCGTCAAGTGATAGCTTTTTCCAACCCCTTCCCCCTCATCCGTCCCACCCCCGCCCCTCTATGCCTGCTGGGCCTGGCTTGTCAATTTGTCGCACAATCAAGTTGCTGAGTGGCATCCATCGGTGCTGGGCCTACAGTTGATCCCTTGTGGCACTTGAGGCCTTCACAAGTTTCTCTCTGGTTTTCATATTGTTGTTTTTTTTTTTTAATTATAAGCCGTTAAATTGTGGTTGGCTTTTGGCTGATTAACAAGTTTGGTACAACTTTTGTGGCCGACGAGGGACCAAGTCGCCAGGGATCCATTGTCAACTAATTTTGGGCAATTTGCGACAATGGAAACATTTGCCATATTTTGTATAGAAGCACAGGATTTGTAGTCATTATTTCTAATTAATTTTAATGAGCCTCCCATTAAGGCCGCATCACAAATTAAATCACGCAAATGTGCGCCACGCACACACATGACCCACACACGCACACGCACACGCACATGCACACATACCACCTAATTCGCCATTCTTTATCAAAAGCTTTTGTGTCGCCTGCCTGATTGATATATTGCTAATACTGCCATATTGATAAATTGAAGCTGCAATTGCGCGTGTGTTCTTTTGTCTGTCTGTGTCTGTGTCTGTTTTTTGTGTGAGTAGAACCATCCAAAAACACTCGTAAATCAAATGCTGGTCCACCATATTTGCTGCCCCATTTGCTGCCCTTGCTTCTGAAGGCCTCTGTCAAGTTTTTTATTTGTGTTTTAGATTTTTAAATGCTGTTCCAGCAATGAATCTGAAATCTTTCAATACCTCAGGCGCGCTGATTTCAGCTTTTTGGATATTTTTGTTTTATTTAGTATTTTTCACAAATTTGTATTATTTTTTATAAAATTTCTGAATAATAATCGTTTTTATTTTGATTAAAATTAAATAAAACCATATTTGAATGTTGGCAAATTTTAAACTCAAGTTTCAATATAAGTCAAGTTTTGTATAAGCTTTAACAGTTTTTTTTTTTTTTTTTAATTATCTGTACTTAAGAAGTTAACATCTGACAAATCGATATGTCACTTTGTGGTATGCCCATATCGAGAGCTCACTGTGCTCAACACTATGTCCAGTATATACTTCCTATATACTCATAAACATAAATACTTGAAGCAAAACACACTTGGACTTTGTTGGCTAAACATATGACATATAGTATTCAAGTGCAGCATAAGTGCACCGAAATATGATCAGCCAAGAATACAACAACTACAGACAAGCCGCGTCAGCATGTGCTATATGTTACATGTTATATATAAAACGACTTATATAGGCTTAATTATACTTAAGATCAAATGCACAAGAACATTGAGAATAAAGTGTATGGAGCGATAACAAGAGTCGCTCCTGACTTAAAGAATAATTATAGACATGATGAATATCAAACTAACTACATGGCGACTGCGAAATAAGGAATATTATTTTTGAAGTTTTGAACTTATATATATTTTTGCGTTTACTCTACTTCAAAGCAAATTGCGAAATTTTTTATTAATTTACATTTAGATTATTTATCAAGATGATTCGCCTTGCGTATATATTTTTTCTTTGAACATTAATTGTCTATTTTATAGACTTTAAATAGCAAGTTGGAGCATAAAAATGACAATTATTATTATCAGTGTTGTAATTATTGTCATATCTTGACTTTCTACTTCTACTTTATTAATTACATTATTCTAAATGTTTTTATACCCTGTGCCCATTTGAAAAATGGGAAAAACAGGGTTAATAACTTTGTGCGAATGTATGTAACAGGCAGAAGGAGGCGTGGCAGACCCCACAAACTATATATATTCTTGATCAGGAAGACAAGCTGAGTCGATTTAGCCCTGTCTGTCTGTCTGTCTGTCTGTCTGTTTGGATGAACGCGTCGATCTCAGCAACTACAAAAGCTAGAGATGCCGTTTTGGTTGCTATAGATAGGTAGTTATCTTACGCAGATCAAGTTTATTTCAAATTGTTGATGCCACGCCCCCTTTACGCCCAAAAATCAATAAAACTCACACAACCTCTTGTTTTTTACCATAAAAAGTTGAATAACAAGCGTAATATTAAACATGGAAGATTGTTATTTGGAACATAAGCTCTCTTGTATTATATTTAACTATCCTGAAAAGCGCAGTGAAATCGGTTAAGAAACACAGGAGATATAAGCTTCACAATAGTTGAACTTAAAAGTTCAAAAACAAGCGTAATATTAATCATAAAATGTTGATATTTGGTATATATACTCTCTTCTATTTAGTTTAACTATCCTGAAAAGCGCATTGAAATCGGTCAATAAACAACGTAGATAAAAGCTACGCAATTGGCAGCGCAGCCCAGCAGCGCAGCAGCAGCAGCGCAGCTGGCGCACGTAAAAAGGGAAGAAGAGGAAGTTCTGCTGAAACGCTTAGTGTGACAGTTTTATAAAATTTTATATAAAATGAAAGGCACAGGGTATTCTACAGTCGGGCCCGTCCGACTGATCTGCCCTGTCCAAATTTTTATCTTTTGACTTGACCTTATTGTTTTGTTAATGTTATTCATTAACAACTACAGTCGAGTCCCGATAATTCGAAATGGCAAGGGGATCACTTTTTTTCACGAATTAGACGGGAATTCGATTTATCGAGATTTCTATTTAACGGGGCTCAAAAATGAAAGAGTCGAATAAACGGGGTTTTTACATTTCACATCATGTTTACATATGTATTTAACTTTATTAAAATGAAACAAACATTACAAACAGTACATTCATTTGTACGTTTTTCAAATTAAAGGAAAATTAAACAATAACATAAAATTATAATAAATATTATAATAATAATAATTCATAATGCATAGCGACATAAAGGCGGCATAGCTGTCTGCAAAATCTAACGGTGCTTTAACTACAAAAAATTTCGCATCGCATTACGATTTATAATAGGTTATGAAACAAAATTACGATTTATAAGAGGTTCAATATTCTTTTCGTTGCGCCAAATACTACGAATTAACGAGGGGACCAAAATGTATGGAATTTTTACGAATTAAAAAGTTTTTTCCAAGGGGACAGAATTTTTTACGAATTATCGCGATTTTCGATTTAGCGGGGTACGAATTATCGGGATTCGACTGTAGTTCATTAGGTAATTCATTTACTATACAAATTTTTGTATAAAACTGATATAAAAATGTAATTTAATTATATATAAAAAAATCATTGTAGGTTTACATTTGATTTCATGCTTCGTTCTTTCCCTGAGATTCATTGTTTGAAAGCATTTTATTTGTTTAGTGTCTGCTGTTGGGGCTCCAGGCAATGTCACAATAAATACATATTTATGAATACATTATACGCATTGTTGTTGGCCCAAGTGGGCATAAATCAGCTAAGCTCTTGTGTGATTTGGTGGGGAAAGTCGCATAAACTCGGTTGGGCATCTTTAAATTTGGATGAATTTGATGGCCTGTATGCTTCAGATGCCAATGCAATTAGCTAGTTAAGTGAACTTTTTAAATTACTAATGAATATATGCAAATTCAAAAAAAAATTTAGGGACGGGGCAGATCAGTGGGACGGAGGCTACAGTCGGACGTAACCGACCGTAGGAGACCCTTTACTTTGAGTATATGTACATACAAACACAATTAGACGCACACACACTAAGCTACCCGCGTATGCAAGGCACACCACCCTATTATTGGGAGCGCATAGTTCAGAAATCGGCATTTGAATAGGCTCTTTCCTTAATGGTGGAAATTGCGTTTATCAATTTTGATTCAAAATAACAGCTTCCCTATAAAGAACACCTGAAACCTTATGTGTATGCAGTTTATCTGTTACGATTGTCTATATGATATACTACTATTTCTAAATTTTGAACCGTTTATTAGTCCTGAATTTCCTTTCCTACAAGCAACTGAACTGGCTGATGAGCTGCAATCTCATAACTTAGCCAGAGGGCACAATAGATCATTTACAGTCGATTCTATACAAATAAATATTCCTGAATTGCCATTTGCATACAAATTATTATTTACGGGGGGATTAGCGTAGCGGGATCCAAAAAGATTGATTGTTTCTCTATATTACTGAAATACTTCCGTTATGTAGATACTTTCTTCTACCAATTTTATTACTGCTAATTTAGATGTTATCGGAGGGTGTGTATTGAACCAACTAGTCTAGGCGGTATGCATAAGTCCATATTTCCAGTCTCCAGTGCAGTCTTGGCCGATTGGTGTTTCCGCTTGTCACTTGTCCTTGACAACAAGCTTCGCCTTCAGGATCTTCTCCAGCTTGGTGCAGAACTCGGACTTGGCGATGCCCGTGTCCAGAACCAGTTCGCCGCCCCTTCGCTTCCTGGCGGCCAATGTTGGCTCCACACTAAGTGCGCTCCGTCTCTCTTCCTGTTCGACTGCAGAGGATGGTGACCGCGACGCCACAGACTTCCCTGATCTGTCAGTACTGCAGGGTCTTTGAAGGCCGACGTGATTGCAATTGCCACTGCTGCTGCCACATAGATCACGGAAATAGCCATATCCTGGCAGCCAGCGGCGCAACAATTGATCCAGTCGAGCCAGGGGGCGTGGCCGTGGTCGCGGCCCCGATTCCTGTGCCCTGTTGCCACCGCCACCCTCCCTGCTGATTCCACTGGCCCAGGCACAGGATGCTGTGCCTGCCACTGGAGTCTGCGGCATTTCCCGTTCCCGTATCGTTGACATGATGGTGTTGATGGCGCAGCTTGTGGTGCTGCTGTTTCGATGCGACTTTTGACTGGACAACAAACTTGTAGTAATTTGTGCTCTTTTTTTCCAAGTTGTGTTTAAAGTTCAACACAATAAATCCGACATTTCCGAGCAGCTCAAATCTTGTGTATACAGATTAGCACAGGCCGGCCTACTACTATATGTCTGTTCGTCTGTGCTAGTTCTCGCAAAACAACAAGAGCTAGAATCCCCATTTTTATTGCATTACGGTCGGATAAGAAACAGCGAAAGTATGCAGCAGACAAATTAGCCAACTGGGCAGAGGGAGAAGGAGTAGTTTACCTCATGCGAGCGCATCTTAAAAGAGTTAATTTTAGTGAATCTCAATTCATGATTTTGTATGAAAATTAATTTAAGTATGTTACTATCTTAATGCGTATATACTATAAAATTTGGACGGGGCAGATCAGTGGGACGGAGGCTACAGTCGGGCGTAACCGACAGTAACAGACCCTTTACTTTGTCTATATGTACTCACAAACACAATCAGAGGCACACGCACGAAACTACGCGCATATGCCTGGCGCACAACCCCCCCTCTGCCTAATGTGGCTAACTATCTGTGGCATATCTTGACTGTTTCTCATCTAATTGTATAGCAATTTACAGAGTCGAAATGCTATAAGCTACAAGCATGCCAAATTACAAGTCTATAGCTTTTAAACTGTGGATGCAGTAGCTTTTTGCGGTTTGCTGGGAAAGCGGGGGAGGTATCCAAAATCTAAAACAAACTTGTGATGCTTACTGAATAGGGGAACCTGAATCCCAAATATGGTGTTTTTAGCTCTTATAGTTGCTGAAATCTAGGTGTTCATACAGACGGACAGACGGACACACAGACGGACAGACAGACGGACAGACAGACGGACAGACAGACGGACAGACAGACGGACATACAGACGGACAGACGGACAGACAGACGGACAGACAGACGGACAGACAGACGGACAGACAGACGGACAGACAGACGGACAGACAGACAGACGGACAGACAGACGGACGGACAGACAGACAGACGGACAGACAGACGGACAGACGGACAGACAGACGGACAGACAGACGGACATGGCTATATCGACTCGGCTTGTCGTCTTGATTAAGAATATATATACTTTGTGGGGTCTACCACGCCTCCTTCTGGGTGTTATAAACATTTCCTCTTTGCACTAAGTTAATAGACCCATTTTACTTTTTTAAAGTAAAGGGTCTACATATACTCACATCTGAATGGATGGATGCATATCCATATGAGTATAGTAAGAATATTGAATGTAAATATTGATTAACTTGGAATAAAAAACCAACACATTTTCAAAAACGTGGAATATTTATTTTATCCGTTCTGCTATAATTTGATAAGAATGATTTTTCAAAACGAAATCAAACTGGTAATAATTTAAAAATAGATATTTTGTTAACTGAAAAATAACTTAAAACGAACGGAATTAACAAAATTTATGGTGCTGGTTTGCCCGTTACCCAATAATGATTGATAACAGCCTTGCTGTTAAAACGTTCATTGGGATCACATTGCAGCATGCTGGTGATTAAATTGCGCACACCATCACTCGAATAGCTTTTGGGGAATACGAATTCTCCTAAAATGATTGCCTCAAAAAGCTCATTTTCGTCATCTTCCTTCGAGTCGAATGGCAGATTTCCAAAGACGAGGAAATACAATAGAACCCCAGCAGCCCAAACATCAATCTAGAGCACGAAATAACATGAAGTAATTTCAAAACTAAAGGAATTATCTATTCTGGTTTACCTTTAGTCCATAACCCACGTTCAGCAATATTTCGGGTGCCATATATGTAGGTGTTCCTAAAAGATCGTACAACAGTTTGGTTACCTCGCTAGCCAATCCGAAATCAGTCAGCTTTAGATCAATCACGTCACCAAAGTCGTCCAATTTCACCTTAGACAAAGATAAAAAATCTTAGATTATAATTTCCATTCGCCTCTTCCCATTTTACCAGTATATTATCAGGTTTAATGTCCCTGTGCACAATGTTCCTGGAATGTAAATAGCATATAGCAGAGCTAAGATGCTGGAATATTTTTCGACTCTGTCGCTCTGAGAAGACCTGTGTGAGAGCATCGCACAGATCGCCACCTAAAATTATCCATGACATACACATACATCAGAGAGCACAAATACAATTCCAATACTTACCACTTACGTACTGAAGCAGTAGGTACAGTTTTGGCCCATTATCGAGGTTCGTGACGAGGGATACAATGTGTGGGTGCTGTATCTTCTTCAAAACGCGAACCTCAGCTTCTATGAGTTCCTGCTTATTTCCGCATTTACTCTTTTCGATGCACTTGAGTGCATAAGGCTCACCCGTTTTTTTATCCTCGACCTTTAACACCATGGCATAGTTGCCTGCACCAATATTCTCGATAATGTTGTAGTTATCCCGTAGAGCTGCAGGTAATTGGTCAATCTCGGCCTCCAGAGCAGTTTTTTTGGCAATATTCTTAGTTTTACGGTCACGTAGTAGATCACCCTGATATACCTTCTCTCTTTTCACCTCCATTTTGGGCTTTGGGACATTAAATCTGTTGACGCCTTTAGGAAGAGTGTCTAGTATGGCATCGACAGCCCTCTGCTCTTCTGGCATAAAAAGGAAATCTTGGTCCGCGTTCACACGTTCCATGCCATACACAAAGAATACATCTTCTTTGCCAAAAAAATCTTCAAACCGAACGACGGGAATTCCAGATACCGTTAAGACTTTTCGCACATTCAGACGTACGACCTGAATAATGGATCTTAACACTTGATCAAAGTTTAGATTGTTACGCAGGTTCAGCAGCAAACGAAATATCCGGCGAGGCTTGGGGCCATTCCTTATCAATATGAGAATCCGTGGACACTCCAGACTAATAAGAGTATTGGTGTGTTCTTCTCTCAAAACAGTATATATGCTCCGCTTGGTTGGTAATTTCGTGTGCGGAAGTATCGCATTAGCCAAAGCCCGAGAGGATGTGTTATACTTGATCTTCTTAAAGAGTTCATTTCTACACGAGCATACATAGCTCTGCCCTCCCTTCAGCTCATCTAGAACCATGATCTGCGAAGATTTGTCAAATTTTTAATTAGTTATAGCGTAACAGTTAATAGGGTGTTAACCCAAAAGCGTGTGCTTGAATGCTCTCTTTCCGCGAACAAACATTCGGCACATTCACATTTAAAATGATGCTCTTCGCACGTGTTTTTTAAACATATTCTTCTCTGTTCTGATCATTATAGCCAGGTTTTGAGCACTCGCATAAGCTAGATTGGCAGTAAAAATAAGCCAAAAATAGCTAATATATAAAATATATATAAGCTGAATTATAAGCTAGATTTAAATGCATGAAAACACACAATTATTGCAAATTTGTTATTGTTTGTAAATTCTCAACATTATCGGGAAATATAAAATAGAAGCGAACATATAATTTGCTACTGAATGTTCACAGACGCAAAGATCAGTCGGACGAGTCCGACTATAAAGTACCTTGTACCTTATATTAAATATAGTTTATACGTTCTATTTTTTAAACAACGCTTGTTATTCGGATTTTATCAATTGATTTACGTAATATATAGACCTACTGAAAACATAATTTATTTAAAAAGATTTGAGTCTCTTAAATTGGTGAATGTATTCTAATTATGTTCATTGTGAACATTTGACCTTTCAAATCTTTAAAAAAAAAAAAGACCAAAACAGCTTTTCTAGCTTTTATAATTTAGTATATCTCGGAGTTCATACAGACAGACAGGGTTGAATCGACCCAGCTTGTCTTCCTGATCAAGAAAATATGTAGTTTGTGCCACGCCTCCTTTTGCCTGTTACATTTAAGAATTATAAAATATATTCTTCAAATGTGGAAAATAAATTTAAAGCTAAAACAAGCTGAAATGAATTTGAAATATGCTAAATTTAAAGCTATAAGCTAGATTGAAAATGTTTAAGCTTTTCTATTTCAAAATATGCCAAATCTAGCCTAAGCTAAACTGGCAACACTGACAAGTATACAACTTCTGATACAAAGAATATTCAATGTTCACGCTAGTCTATTTAGTTTTCTAACCTTTTTACCAGCCATGCTGTAAATGCCACGCACAGCTCCAGGAAGTACAAGGCGCTTTTGTAGCAGGCGAGTGAGATCCTCGTGAAGACACTTTATTGAAAAATATCGTTCTTTGGAGACGGGTATGGTTATACCTGCATAAAATCGATCTCCGTTGCGAAAGAATTTTAGTCGGTGCACCTTAGATACATTTTTTTGGACTTCCCTTCTCATGAACCTATTTGCGCTGGATAGCTCTTTAGATCTGATGTTCAGCTCGTTTTTCTGTTTTGGAACATAGAAATCCATTTTCGTTTGTGTATAGAAAAAACTATTTATTATTTAATTAAAAAATATGTAAGTCAACAGCGTGCGAACATAAAATTTGATTGTGAAGTCTACGAATGACTATGAACTAGTAGAACTAGCAGACAAGTATAACATAGGCTACTTTAATTTTTACCGTGGGTTACAGATTATTTTAAAAAGCGGTCAACTAAAACTGAGAGTAGCTTTTAAAACTGAAATAAGACATGTATTAAGATTCTATAAACACAAGATGTCAGAATATTTAGTTACAAAAAATTATATTTTTTAATTGTATAATATTTTTATAAAATTTTGAAACATTGGGAAAAGTAAGTTTTGTGGGCTACAAAAAAATAACTGTGTTGTACAACAGCGTTAAAAAATAAATAAAATTATAACAGCGTATCAAAAACTCAAGTCATCGATTGTTAAAACGATAAACATAGAAAATAACACAAATTTGTAACAGTTGACGGTTTTAATCGAATGACATTTTAAATATCGGCTTTGTTGTCCAAAACTGACCTATATTAATAATATAGAAAGTAATCTACTTCATAGTTGAATTTTCTGCAATACAAGTAATTTAAAATAATTAGGATTGTTCTACAATTTTTGTTTTGTTTTTGTTTTGATTTCAATACCTTCCGCTGAAATATATTTATGCAATGGTGAAAATGGAAAATGTCCCTCGATTGCCACAGCTAAGTAGTTGGCTGAATCATATTAATTTTCTTAATTGTTTCAAAAGAGCGCTATAAATCCCAGAATTTTTCCCAGGATATTTAGTTATCCGACAGGATATATGGGAATTATTTGCTCACGTTATACGTTCCGAAAGTCGTAAGAGCTTTGAGTCTGCGCTATATCGTAAGCTCTTAGCGAAGACAATCACAAACTGGACGAAACACTGGGAAATTTCAACTAAACCTATCGGTGTCCCAAAGAAGAGAACGGCAGGGGAAAAACACATTCTCCAAGGAAAAACTCAGCGTTAGACTCAAAGTGAATGCACTCAGTGTGGTGCTTGGGTGAGAAGCAATTAGAGCTTCTGAAAAGGGCTCAGAGCTTAAACGGATGGAAGGAAGGACAGTTGAACGAGTGAATGAATGAAGGAGTGAATGAATGAATAGGCACTTGGTAATGTCAGTTGCCTTAAATGCTGAAAAGAAGAAGCGATCAAAGTAAGTGTCAACCAAAATTGCCAGTCATGGTCAGTATCAAGTTCGGTCGGAACTGAAGAGTTCATCATGGTCTGGCCGACTTGCCTGTCTGCAGATTATTGCCGGACAATGCAGCTAAGGCATTCGAATGGCATGCCTGGCTGCAGCTCAAGAATTCCAGATATGCCACCCACCTATAGAAAAAAGACAGGCGGAGAGGAAGAGAGGGAGCGAGGGAGCGTATGAGTGCTGTTCATAGACGCAGCAGTTAGTTAGGTTTAACCATCAAGGAAATGAGTTGTCAGGCAAACGGAGGCGTCTTACAGCCGGAAAAGCCAATTAATTTGACAACGACCATAAAGGAGCAGCAGACGCAATCTCTGCATGCCAAGAACGCAGCCATGCGGAACGCCCAAACTCAGTTGTCTTGGAGACAAAACAGCCGGGCAAGTGCGGAGAGGCGGACACGCGGAGAGAGGGGCGGAGCGAGAGGTGGAGATGTCGCGAACCGCCAGACAGCAGCCATCGAAAACTGTTGGGTTGAATGGGGCACGTAGCACACTGGCGAAATGAAGCTGCAACGGGAGTCCATTGAACTCCGACCGAGAGGTTCACACGGGACATCCCAGCCTCAAGTAGGAGACCGTCCCCTGGGCAGTGATGTGCAAATGAGAAGCAACTCCCCAAAGCACAGAGGAGTCCCAGTCATAACGCCTGTACTACGTCTTTGGTCAAAACAAACGCAACAAATTAAAAATGAACTCTTTTAGGCTAAGACATCGTTAACTTTGCGGTCGTGCCTCATTTGATGTTGAGCGCCGACTTGGCTAAATTAATGAGATTTAAAAACTCACATACTCGTACGTGGTGACTAGCCATTTCCACAACCATCTGCCAATTTGAATTCACCACAGCTGCGACCATTCAGAGCCAAAACTCACCTCAATTAGGGGCATTTGACAATTTCTCCCTATACGATGTGCAGTATTTCATCTATATAAAGCAACAAGAAATTGCGTAAACCAAACTGTTGACTTTTATGCATTTAATTTTTTATTTCCTTTCATCCCCGGATTATCTTTTACATTATCATTTGCTTTCAATTTAATTTAATTTTATTTCAATTTGTATTATTAATATTCTGTGTCAACTGGCATTAGTTTACATTAAATAAATAAATAAAAGCTGTCTTGCCATATCTGTAATTTATAAGTCTGATAATGTCCCCAATGTCTTCAACTCTATAATTACGTTATCACAAATTTGGTTATATAGGGTATATCTTATAGCTTCCGTAGAAACAATCGTGGCAAATTAGAATAAATTTCTTTTTTACAATAATCAGTGAGGACGGGGCGGATCAGTCAGACGGAAGGCTACAGTCGTACGTAACCGACAGTATGTAGTAGTACTTGGTATTTCCATAAACACTGGAATCTATGCTAATATTTCGATCTCCATATTGAGCTTTGGGCTGCTAGCAATATATTGCTTTATATTTCGCAATGGGTCTCGGATTCGCGCCGCTTTCTAATAACCCAATTTAAAATTGTGCAAGTGGCTGCTTAAATTGTGCTTCTCTTAAAATGCATGGAAAAAATTTCAATTTTGGAAATTATAAAACGTGTCATGTGCATATTTTAAGTGTTTTGTCGTCATACAAGGTATTTAGACCCTGTACTTTAAAAAAGTAAAAGGGTCTATTAATTTAGTGCAACTGACAGATGTATGTAACAGGCAGAAGGAAGCGTGGTAGACCCCACAAAGTATATATATTCTGGCTCAGGACGACGAACTGAGTTGGTATAGCCATGTCCGTCCGTCCGTCTGTCCGTCTGTCCGTCTGTCCGTCTGTCTGTCTGTCCGTATGAACACCTAGATCTCAGCAACTATAAGAGCTAAAGACACCAGCTTTTCGGATTTAGGTAGTCAGCTAATGCAAGCAGATCAAGTTTGTTTCAAACTTTTGATATCTCGCCTCCTTCATCCGCGAATCATCAAAAATCTACACATACCTCAAAAATCTCGAAAACTATAAACGCCACAGCAGCCACAATAATTGCGCTACAGACTTGTAATTTGGCATGTACGTAGTCTATGGTATTCTCCACCGATGCTAATAGTTTATTTATGATTTGAATTGGAAATAGCGAAGATATGCAAGAGACAATTTTTTTCAAAATGCATGTATGTGCCACTGCAGCCACAATAATAAAGCTACAGACTTGTAATTTGACATGTACGTAGCCTATTGAATTATCCATCGATGCTGTAAATTACATTACAAACGGAGAAGAAACAGCGAAGTTATGCAGCAGTAAATTGTTTTATAAATATATATAAGCGCCACTATAGCCACAGTTTAAAAGCTATAGACTTGGGATTTGGCATGTACGCAGCCTATGGCATTATCCATCGATGCTGAGAATTACGAACGGAAAAGAAACAGGGAAGGTAGATCATGCAGACTATAAGAGCTAGAGATATCATTTTTTGGTATTTAGGTTTATCTATGCAGCCATCAGATCAAGTTAGTTTGGGTTTTTGGATAACTCCGCTCATTCCTCCGCTAACCGAAAAACAAATTTATCAACAGTTTGCAATTTAAAAGCTTCAGTTTTAAAGCTAAAGATTTGGGATGTGGCATGTACGTAGTCTATGACAATACCCATCGATGCTGTGAATAACATTACGATCGAATAAGAAACAGCGAAGAAAACAGAAAGTACAGGGTCTCCTACAGTCGGTTGCGTCCGACTGTAGCTCCGTCCTTACTGGTTTTACTTAAAAATCGATGGATTATTTGGCTTTTAGCGATTATAGGAAATTTCATAGAAAGTTTAAATTGGCGCCATAGTGACGGTCATTAAGGCTGTGTAAGCAAGGATGGTACATCGATGCATCGATATGCCTTGGTTTCGATTGTCCTTATTGCAGCGTTGCCACCTACAATATTGCTTCAAACATATCGTTAAAAATGCGCCACTTTTAAATTTATGAAATGTATTCAATATAAAGTCTTGTCTGTTGTTAGCTGCTAAATATAAGAATATACAATTGTTTATGGGAAAAAAATCATACAAAATCAAAATTAATTTCAAAACGTTGAAAAGCCACTGCAAAACGAAACGAGCAAATATAATAAATGCATTTAAAAAGTGTAGCACATATTTGTGCGTTTGTTTAATGTTCAATAGTTACAGCCAAAAACTTGCATTAAGGACGAAGCCGATCTGGCGCACGTGCGCGACATCATTAATAACAATTAAACATAATTTTAAAGCATTTTAAACGTAATTTTCAGGGTGTAAAAAGCTGAAATTAAACTTAAAACGTTTGACTTTAATTGATTTTGTTGCAATCCGTTATACATTAACAGCGCTAAGCTTTTCAGTTGCATTTTTAATTAGCCAAGGCGAGATGTGCATTTATCATTTTATCTTACACATACTCAATTCCCTGCTATGCGCAGCAGGTGCTAATAATGCAAGCAGTGAAAATTTCCCAGTCAGCCACGCTGTTAACCTGCTGCTAGTGTGCTGTTAGCGCGCTGTTAGCGGCAGCGTATAAAAGCTAGCCGCAAGAGCCGCCCACTTAACAGTGTCGCAGCGAGTGTCGTCGTGTGTGGTGCGTGGCGTGTGGCATGAGGAGTGGGAAGCGAGGTGCGAGGTGCGTCGGAGGAGCTGAATATGAATAAGTTGGCGAGTGGCCGGAAAGCTCATTAGTGGGAGTGGCACTGCCTATGGCCGTAACTGAGGCGGAGGACAGTTGATGTTTTTTCCGTTACTGTGGTACGGCCTTTTTTGTTGTTGTTGTCCGTGTGTGTGTGTGCGTGTGTGTGTGTGTGTGAGGTGTGGCGTCCGTGTGAAAGCGTGGGGCCTTCGGCTTGTTTATGGCGCTGTTTGTTGCCGTTTGACACACATCTGCATAAGACAATTAGACGTGGAATAGGAACGTATATAGCCGTGCTCGTCATTATCGAGCCGTGTAATTGCATTTGCCTTCACGTGCAATTGCGCGGATGCCAAGAAAGTGCCATAAGTGACCATATCCATGGTCAGTGTCGTAGTCGTAGTCGTAGTCGTAGTCGTAGTCGTAGTCGTAGTCGCAGTCGTAAATCCGATTACGCCTTCCAAAACCACAACAAAAGCGGGCAACAAGAAGCAAAACAAATGATGATAAAACTGCGCACATCGCCACAGCGATTCCTTTATAGTATTATGTTTTTTTTTACTGTGTTGTCTTTTTTTAAGTGCTCCCAGGATTCGTGATATTACTGTTTCCGTTTCCGTTTCAAGTGCTGGTGCTGGGGCTGGTGCTGGTGCTGGTGCTGGCAGGGGCATGAGAACCGTACCACATCCCGATCTCCTTTAATGGCTATACCGCTGCATGTTGCACCGTAAACGAAGGCGCCCCCTGGGGGAACATAAGCTGAAATCCATATTTAACAAGTGTGTTGCTGCAGCAGGTCAAACGTGAATGTGGATGCCACGATACACTCACATTGAAAACCACACACTTGCATAAACACATAACTCCGAAATATTCCCACCTGATTCAAGCCAGAAGCGCCTTATCGAGCATTCATTTCATCCAAAATATATTTAAAAATTTAAAGGTTTTTTATATTGATGTACTACTATATATGGATTATATTTTTATTTATTTTTTTTATAATGACGTACTAAATGGATTTGTATATCCCGTACCCATTGAGCAAATGCGGACATATATCTTGAAATCTTTCACAGGCAGAGTTGCGTGACTAACAACTTGTATGTGAGACAGTGTGGCCACCTTCTGCATTGACAGACTACTTGCGATCGTTGCCAGACTGTCAGTGTAATTTTTTAAAACATCATATCGAAACGTTATAAATACGTATTTATTTGAATTACAATATAGGGTATAGAATGTTTTGCAGTCGGCCGCATTAGACTGATCTGCTACACTTAAATCTAAACACATTTGTGCCTATATCAACTCCATTTATTCTTAAATTAATTCTGAAAAATCAAACGTTTTTGGATCGATTTAGTTTTGGAGATTCAAGAAAGCTTCTGGCCGTTTTTCTCCGAGTGTATGCATGTATACACACACACCTACGAACATACCTGCATATCTGCGTATGCATGTTTGAAATCACAGTGTCTGTTACTCGCCTGCGACTCGTTTGACCTGCATGCCGTGATAATATCGATTTGCAGGCACTGTAGCCACTAGTTGCCTTGCTTTTCTGCTAGTTGCTAGCTAGTTTTCGGTCATTTCTTCGGGTAAATGAGCTCTATATTCACGCTAAACTTCAGGTTAGCATTTATATTCAATTATTGTACCAATTAAGGACCTATTCAGGTACCTTTTAAGTCACAAATATAGATTGTTAATAATTACTGATTACTGCTGGAAATTCTAAATACCAATTGTGATTAAAAATATATTTCTATTTGCTTAAGAATAATAATTGCTTAGCATAAAATTATTCATTGGGTATAATTAAACATAGTTTATAATGAATACATTCTCTGATGGAAAAAATAATAGAAATTAGTTAACTTATATCGTTTGAACTTTCTGCTTTAAAGTTCAAAGTAGCTTATTTCATATAACAAATAGTACAAAATAATGTTTTAATCTATTGCTTACCAAAAATGTTGTTACTAGCTCTTATACATAGTTTATGAGATCTATTTGGCTGATGCGAAGAGGGAAAATGTATTAAATATCTAAAACCAACTTTATCTCCTGAAGCATGGAAGAACCTACATACCAAAAATATGAACCCTGTTTTTCCAATTTCAATGAGTACAGTCATTAAAATATCGAGCTTTAATAGTTTGTGATACCACAAAAGAACTATTTTCGTTTATTAATTTATTTATTTGATTTCGATCTAAAGTGCTCAATGGGGAACTAGCAGCGAATATTGAGAATTACAGAATCCAATGAAATTCTTTAAATATTTTGATTAACAATAGTAAAAATAAAAACCGTGAAAAGAAATAAAATAAATGGCAGAGCATTGCGTCTTTTTGTCTTTTTGTCTTTCAGACTTGAAACTGTAGCTGACGTCATTGCAGGAACTCTGCCCGCAACGTGATTGACAATATTAATTAAGCTGGCGATAAGGACGCGAGTAGACGTTAATTAAAAAATAAAAAGCGTAGAGCCAAATCGATGCCAAGTTTAGAGGAGCAGAGCTGCGTGTAAATAGCCGCTGAGAGGGGCGGGGCCCAGGGAGGAAGCAACCCCATTGTCTAATTGAGCTCGGCCCGTGCGCAGGTCGCTGTCGAGGACCTTGTTGACAATTCACAATTTGCACATTGCCGGGACGCACTCGACGGCACTTGAGGCACAAAGATACAGGTGCTACAGCGTCAACAAACACTCGAGCCCAGGAGCGAGGGAGCAGGCAACCTGGTGCATGCAGCTGCAACCAGATGAGGCATTGCTCAAGTGCCACAAGCAGACTTACAAGCTACCCTTACCGCTACCGTTCTGGAGCTGGCTCTACATCTGAAGAACCTCTGCTTCGTGCTGTTTTTTGGATGACGCGCTGTTGTTGTCGCAGGCACGGAAATAAAGTCAAGCCATGGGCATAACTGGCAGACACGTCTTCCACGTGCTGCTGCCCTCCCTGCCCACCCTGTCCGCCCCCTCCTCCTGGCTGCCGCTGCTCTGCCTGCTGCTGCTGCTGCTGCTGGGCGTGCCCAGCTACGCCGACTGGTTAATGGACTGTGGCAACTGCCACTGCAAGTGGAACTCCGGCAAGAAGACGGCCGACTGCCGCAACCTCAGCCTGAGCGGGGTGCCGGAGAACCTCAGCTCGGAGCTGCAGGTGCTGGATCTGTCGCACAATCGCATCGCCTACCTGGAGCACAACGCCTTTCTGGCGGGGCAGCTGCAGAATCTGCACAAGCTCTTCATACGCAACAGCTCGCTGCAGCAGATAAACGCGCAGAGCTTCAGCCGGCTGGAGATACTGATTGAGCTCGATCTGTCCAATAATCAGTTGCGCCAGCTGCAGCCCAGGGTCTTTGGCCAGCTGATCAAGGTGCGGGCGATTGTGCTCAATGGCAATCTGCTGAACGCCCTGCCCGCCGGCGTCTTTCACAATCTCACCTACCTGCACAAGATCGAGCTGAAACGCAACCGCCTGATGTCCATCGATGTACGCGCCTTCCTCGCCGTGCCCCTGCTCTCCCAGATCTATCTGGATGGCAATCAGCTCGGTCTGCTGCGCAAGGAGAGCTTCGAGCCGCTCAAGCGTCTGACGGCGCTCTCGCTGGAGCAGAATCCCTGGAACTGCACCTGCGAGCTGCAACCGTTCCGGGACTTTGTGGTGCGTCAGAATCTGTACACCCCGCCCACATCCTGCCATTATCCGCTGGAGCTGCGCGGCATGCTGTGGATCGAGGATCAGCCGAGGGCCTTTGCCTGCAAGCCGAGGATCATCTACCCGGTGCGTGGCACCTCCATCAACACATCCAAGGAGAACGTGACGCTCGTCTGTCGTGTCCATGGCTCGGCCAACACGCTGGTCGCCTGGGACTACAACAAGCAGACCTACAGATCGGGCAGCTTGGAGCATCAGCAGCGGGTGCACATCCAGCTGCGGCGGGACGAGGAAGCGCGGGACGTGCAGTTCGGTCGCAATGTCTTCAGCTCGCACCTGACCATACTGGGTGCGGAGAAGAGCGACGAGGGCGTCTACACCTGTGTGGCGGAGAACGCCGGCGGTCGGGATGCCGTCCAGATGACGCTGCAGATACAGAAGTCGGTGCCCCACGATCTGCTACTGCAGAGCAATCTGTTCGTTGTCATCTGCCTGGTGGCCTTCGGGCTGCTCAGCATCTCCGTGCTCTTCTCCATGGTCACCTGCTGCATCTATCGCCACTTCAAGCGCCACCATGCCCATCCCCATCCCCATCAGCTGCAGCTGCCAGCTCAGCCAGCCCACCCACCCGGCGCCGTTGTCCACCATCTCACTGGCAGCGACAATCTGGTCTCCAGCGACCACCGCACACTGAACAACACGCAAATCCTGCTCAACTCTGTCCACGATCCTGCCAACTACATGCAGCAGAAGACCACGCATCCAACTCCAATCCAAGCCGGAGACGCTCAACAAGTGGCACGTGGCAAGTACATAGACGTCATCATGGGTGCCCACAGCTTCACAACTGCAACCGATCCTCAGCTAGCGGCTCCTGGACGGGAGCAGCAGCAACTGGAAGCTCACTACCTAAAGCACAAGACTGAAGGTAACGTAAAGGGTCTTCAAACGGGTCTTTAAAAGACATTTATCAAAAATTTGGACAGGGCAGATCAGTCGGACGGGCCCGACTGTAGAATACCCTGTGCCTTTCATTTTATATAAAATTTTATAAAACTGTCACACTAAGCGTATCAGCAGAACTTCCTCTTCTTCCCTTTTTACGTGCGCCAGCTGCGCTGCTGCTGCTGCGCTGCTGGGCTGCGCTGCCAATTGCGTAGCTTTTATCTACGTTGTTTATTGACCGATTTCAATGCGCTTTTCAGGATAGTTAAACTAAATAGAAGAGAGTATATATACCAAATAACAACATTCTATGATTAATATTACGCTTGTTTTTGAACTTTTAAGTTCAACTATTGTGAAGCTTATATCTCCTGTGTTTCTTAACCGATTTCACTGCGCTTTTCAGGATAGTTAAATATAATACAAGAGAGCTTATGTTCCAAATAACAATCTTCCATGTTTAATATTACGCTTGTTATTCAACTTTTTATGGTAAACCAGAATGGTCTTATACCCTGTGCCAAAGCTCGCGCTGCGCGCTCGCAAATACAGTATATAATTTAATAAAATATTTTAAATATAATTTAATTTATTTATAAAGAATAGTATGGGCGCGCATCGTTTCGTTTATATCTTTTGTGTTTATTATCCAATTTCAATGCGCTTTTCAAGATAGTTAAATATAATAGAAGAGAGCTTTTGTTCCAAATAACAACATTCTATGTTCAATATTACGCTTGCTGTTTAACTTTGTATGTTCAAATGTTCTCACAATCGCACAATTGCCCAGCAGCGTGCTTGGTATCGCCATCTCGCTCGCACACTATTTCCAAGCGTAAGGTTGCTGAGCTGCAACGGCGTGTGCATGCAGTATTCCGTCGCTTATATCTCCTTTGTTTATTAACCGATTTCAATGCGCTTTTCAGGACAGTTAAATATAATATAAGAGAATATATATTCAACAATAACAACATTCTATGATTAATATTACGCTTGTTTTTGAACTTTTAAGTTCAACTATTGTGAAGCTTATATCTCCTGTGTTTCTTAACCGATTTCAATGCGCTTTTCATGATAGTTAAATATCATACAAGAGAACTTATATTCCAAATAACAACCTTCTATGTTTAATATTACGCTTGTTATTCAACTTTTTATGTTAAAAAACACGAGGTTGTTTGGGTTTTATTAATTTTTGGGCGTCAAGGGGGCGTGGCGTCCAATTTTCGAAATAAACTTGATCTGCGTAAGATAACTACCTATCTATAGCAACCAAAACGGCATCTCTAGCTTTTGTAGTTGCTGAGAACGACGCGTTCATACAGACAGACAGACAGACAGACAGACGGACAGACGGACAGACAGACGGACATCGCTAAATCGACTCAGCTTGTCTTCCTGATCAAGAATATATATAGTTTGTGGGGTCTGCCACGCCTCCTTCTGCCTGTTACATACATTCTGACAAAGTTATTAACCCTGTTTTCCCATTTTTCAATGGGCACAGGGTATAAAAACTTCAATGTCAAAACAACAAGTGAGATCAATGATCTAGCGCGAAAGAGAGGAAAAAGCGAAAAGAAAACAAAAGAAAAAAAGAAAAGGGAGGCAAACACCCATGAATGAAATGATGAAAAGTATTCCGGTATGATGAAATAACTCATTCCATTCATTTTAGTTGGTCCTTAGCAACAGTGTGGGCCATCACTGTTTATGGCTAATACAAGTAAAAAGAATTACAAACACACACCAAAATATATTTGGCACAAAAGAGGAAATGATGAAAAATATTCAATTATGATGAAATAACACATTCCATTCATTTCCATTCAGTTGGTCCTTAGAAACAGTCTCAACAGTCTACAGTTTTGCGCAATCACTGCTTATGGCTAATACATTCCAAACACACGCAAAGTAAGCAACAAATACATATACGCTAAACATCAATGAATAATTGCCGAAAGAGTTATCGAAAGTCCGAAGAACAACAACAAAACAAATTTGGCTTAACTGCGATACCAAAAAAACCCTGAAACTGTTGACGAAACTGGAGACGAAAGCCGCAATGAATGAGAATTTGCCAAATTGTTATTGTTGCTGCTAAGCCATACGCATTTAATGAAAACGAACGACTTGGGCGGCTCAGGACTTTGGCATCTCCGATCAAGGCGCTGAGGCGCAGTCGGAAACATTTGAAACAGTCACGTAGGCCACACATTCCTCCTCAATGGAAACCAGGCTGAGAAAAGCTAAAATTTCATTGAAAAATAGCGTCGGAAATGAATTTGCGTGGGGGCTACCGGTTACGGTTTTGTTTTTTGTTTTTATTCTCCAAGCCGGCACTTCAATAAAGAGAGGCCCGACACGTCTATCGTCATCGTCAACTCGTACTCATATACATACATACATATGGAGATAAGCGAAACCGGTTTAACACTTACACGATCAGTCGCAAGCGCTCGACAGTAAAAGACCCAGCACGCTATATTAGAAATATAATAACAAAATATTTATAAAATTACATACGAAGCGGAGCAGCAATGCTTCTTCTTACTTTTTTGTGTGTACTATGCTTAAAAAAGCGCGCCAGATGGCAATATCGTTTCTTCCTTAACTTCTGCATTTATTAACCGATTTCAATGCGTTTTTTGGGATAGATAATATAAATATAAATATGCTAAGATAGACAAATAACAGCCTTCTACGATCAATATTATTTAATTCGGTTTTAACCGATTAATGCGTAAGGGCGTAATCTTCATAAGGTATAATCTTTCTACATTCTAAAAATGGCTACTCTAACTCTTATAGTTTTCGAGATATCACGGCTGAAATATATGGACGGACGGACGTCTTTACAGACTCAGTTCATTGTCCTGTTGGAAGAATATATATACTCTGTGAGATCTAACGAGCTTTCTTTTGTCAGTTCTACAAAGCTATTATACCCTGTTTTTAACCATTTCATTGGGTATGCAAAACATGCGCATGCGCAAAACTGCACGATAGCTGAGTTAGAGGGGCAACAAGTGAAGGGGAAGTTGTTGCTGTGCGATTGAAGCTGCGTGACCGATACGGCACAGAGGGGAGGGGCTGGTCAGTTTAAGTATAACGATTATGCGCAAATTGTGAAATCATTTGGCGCCCTTTTCAATGAACCTTGGGATGGTTGAGGTAGTTGTTGACCTGCAACAGCGTTCATTCACTTTGCTTGGCATTGGTCTAGGCCAATGACGTCGCTGACGTCGATGACATCATCCGCGAGTGCTGACAACATTCGATGTGTTTGGTGTAGTACCAACTACAAATGGGTCATATCGTACGATTATCAGGCAATACTTTAAACCAAGCAATGCGATTAGAGCAGGGGGGCTTGTGCTCATGTTTTTTTTGCCCATTCATGAAGCCCACCCATTGACGTTTCGATCTTACGAAACACACAAACAAACAGCTGTTGTTTATCACCACATGGCAAACAACTGCGAGAGTGTGAGAAAGAGATATTCGAAATGAAAAAGAGCGACGGAGATTAAGAGAGGTTCGAAGAGAAACAACACCGAGGTGGGTAGCATTTTGACTCAGAGAGAGAGAGAGAGAGAGAGAGAGAGAGAGAGAGAGAGAGAGAGAGAGAGCGATCGTTTCATGATAACCAAATGCTCCAACCGATTGTACACATTTGTTATACAAGATGAGAGACTGAGAGAAACACTCAACGAGAAAGAGAGTGCCGAGAGAGACCCAGAGGCATTCGAAAATAAAACAGCTTATTGGCCCAAGACAAATTTCAGAAAGAGATTGCCAGAGAGCGGGAGAGTGAGAGAGAGGGAGCATACGACAATTGTTTTTATGAAAAGCCAATTGGAAGCAATTGGATAATTGTAAACATCTGGTACCGGTCGCCATTTTTGTTATCACCAGCAGGTGTGACGCTAACATGGCTGTCTTTCGATAAATTTTATGTATAATTCTTTGGAAATATTCCCTAAGATGAATTTCGCACGCGTTTTTTTGATCATTTCAATTCTGACGCTTTTGTCTGGTTGGCTTTATGTATAACAGATTAAGTATATTTGTTTGTGTTTGCCTTGCTCGCTTTGTCGTCGATCAACTTTAATGTATTTGTTATGAATCTGAATTAGCATAGAACGCAAAGTATAACAGACACAGAAAACATACATATAGTATAACAAAAAGATTACAAAAATCTGTCAAAGCAAACTTGTGTTTATTTATAAACTGTGTATATTAATTTAATTGCAATTTATATTCATTTTGCGTGAATAAAGAAAAACAAAACAATTCTATTAACTCTATACTTTTCTTTACTTAAAATGAGATGGTTTTTATTTGTTTCTACTAACAATTGACGTCAACGATCTGGCTCGAAAGAGAGGAGGAACAAGCGAAGCGAAGAGGCAAACGAACACCCTTGAATTGAAAAGAATGCGTTTTGGCAAGTACGAAAACAATAAAAATTTGGACGGGGCAGATCAGTCGAACGGGACAGATCAGTCGGGCGGGCCCTGTGCCTTTTATTTTATAAACAATTTTATAAAACTGTCACACTAAGCGTATCAGCAGTACTTCTTCTTCTTCCCTTTTTACGTACGCTGCTGCTGCTGCGCTGCTGGGCTGCGCTGCCAATTGCGTTGCTTATATCTGAGATCGACGCTTTCAACCAAACAGACGGACAGACGGACAGACAGACAGACAGGCGGACATCGCTAAATCGACTCAGCTCGTCTTCTTGATCAAACATATATATACTTTGTGGGGTCTGCCACGCCTCTTTTTGCCTGTTACATACATTCTGAGAAGGTTATTAACCCTGTTTTTCCATTTTTCAAATGGGCACAGGATATAAAAATACTTTCGGCTTCACTGCGACACAAAAAAAGCGAAACTGAAGACGAAAGTCTCGTTGAAAGAAAATTTGCAAAATTGTTGTTGCTTTCGCTGGGCCATGCGCATTTAACGACTTTGGCATCTCCGATCAAGGCGTTGAACCGCAGTTGGAACACACACGTATGCCACACATTCCTCCCCAACAGAAACCAGGTTAAGAAAAACAAAAATTTCATTGGAAATTTCGTTGGAAATGAATTTGCATGTAGGGGCTACTGGTTTTTTTTTTCATTCTCCAAACCGGCACTTTGAGGTAGAGAGAGGCACATCTCTCAAACGTGCGTACAAATACATGCATACATATTGCGCAGATCTTCCCAATAGCTGAGTTAGAGGGGCAACAGGTGAAGGGGAAGTTGTTGATATGCGATTGAAGCTGCGTGACTGATACGGTGCAGTTGGGAGGGGCTGGTCAGTGCAAGTATAACGATTCTGCGCAAATTGTGAAATCATTTGGCGCCTTTTTTTTGATAAACCTTGGGATGGTTGAGGTAGTTGTTGACCTGCAGCAGCGTTCATTCGCGATGACATCGATGACATCATCCGCGCGAGTGCTGACAACGTTCGATGTGTTTGGTGTAGTACCAACTACAAATGGGCCATATCGTATGATTATCAGCCCATGCTTCAAACCAGCCAATGCAATGCGATTAGAGCAGGGGGCATAAGTGCATTCACGAAGGCAAACCAGTGAGGCTTCGATCATTTGTTGTTGCCCGCTTTATCGCTACATGGCAAACAGCTGCGAGAGTGAGAGTGAGGTTCAAAGAGAGCCGAAGATTAAGAGAGTTTTAAAGAGAAACAGCTAGTGGGATAGCATAATGGCGCAAGTCGCTTCACTCAAAGTTTTCTGAAACTTAATTGAAGGGTGAATTTGTTTTCTAAACCAATTTATTGATTATGCAAATGTTAGCAGCAATTGTACACATTTTACACACTGACTGACAAAGTAGTGCCAGAGAGCAGAAGATTTAGAGAGATTGAAAGAGAACATCCAATACCAAAATGACTTAAGTTTATTCACTCAAAGATTGAGTGAGAGAGAGGGAGATAGTGTTTTAAAATCGTTTTCATTTGGAATACAAGCTGAGCAACAGAGAGAAGCACAATGATCAAGAGAGCGCCGAAAGCCAGAGGAATGCCAAAGCGAAACAGCGAATTGGATAGCTTTATAACTCAAGTTGATTGACTGAAAGATATATTGCCAGGGAGGGATCGACCAATAAATTGTAAATATTTTGTACAGTCGCCATTTTCATTAATACCAGCAAATTCATTTGTGACGCTGAAGTTACTGTAGTTCGATAAATGTCTATTAAATTTAATCGATAAATTTCGCACGATGAATTTCACACGCTTTGTTTTATTGACTCAGCGGCCGGCGGAATTTCTGACGACTTGGCGCTTGTCGTAGGTATAAAAGATTATGTATATTTGTTTAAGTATTTGCTTTTGCTCGCTTTGTGTTCAAGCAGATTAAACATGTTTGTTGTTTTTTTCTGTACGAATCTGAATTCGTATAGATCGCCAGACCTGACACAATAAAAAAAACATATAAGAAAAAGATTAAAAACATTTCTTTTAAGTTTTGCCAAAATAAACTTGTGTTTATTTTCAAACAATATAACAATTGGACTGCAATAAAGAAAAACAAAACAATTCCATCTCTTGTTAATAAGAATTTTTATTTTTTTCCGAGCTGTAATTTGTACAAATAAAAACTCTAAATTTTTTTTAAGAGTTTCGGTCTTTTCTTTAGTGATTAGATGATCCACAACTGTAGTTACTTGTTTCCTTTATCATACCAAACTAACTGCAAACTCTCTCTCTCTCTTAATTGAGGTCAAGTACAAATTCTATAAACGTTGTACAACATGCAGGGTATATCGCCATTTAGTGCATTTTCCGCCACTTGACTGAAAATCGTTAGAACTTAACAGCCATTTGACATTGTCTAATTATGTAAATGTGCCATTTATTTTGAGACCGAACCCAAGCAGCAGGACGAGGTTGTTGGTGCTGTTGAGGAAGCTCTGAACAGACACTGTGAACAGTGGCATTTAAAATTAATTTTCAATTAACTTGCCGCAGTCTGTAGAAAAGGCAACGTCAATGGCAATTTCCAGAGGTGCAACTTTTGCAAAGCGCTTACAATAAAGTCAAGTTGGGCAGGGAAGTGAATAATACCAATATTAATGAGAACAAAAAAATCACATTTAAATTATAAAGGGTTTTTTTTAGCTACTGTCTTTTTGGCAAGCCTATTTTAAACAGCTAACGCACGTTTAGTGTTTTGGTTTAGTGTCAAACGTCTTCAGCTTGGTCTATAATTTAACCATGAATATAATACACATTTTTGCGTTTTTGATGGCAATTTGTCAGTCAATTAGTAGTACAACATCTGCTACTTTAAAGTGACTTGCGCATGAATGGAATCAGATAAAAATTTGCCAATTGTTACACCTATGACTCTAGCTTTTTATACTAAAGCTTGACATCATAAAAAAAAACTCTCTCTATAAAACTCTCTCCTACACATAAAACCATTCTCACTTGGCTGTTGCAGTTGCAAATATCATACGGTAAAAGTTGTTGCATCGACTGCATAGCAACATATAGTATAAACATATATACATTTATTTCTGTGCGACAAAGTTTTAATGGTCTGCATTTGAGTGCTCTAATGATATGCTAAACTGCCAAACGAGAGCTACTGGCTTTATGAGTCGACTCCATCTATTTCCCTCCCTTGTCGCCGTAACTTTTGACTTCTCCCCTTTCTGCCGCTTGTAAAATTGTTGCGATTTGAAAAGTTTTCAGACTGCAGTACGTGCCAAGAGTTAGTTTGCTGTTTGGCTTGTGGACAACGCTTCAAAGGTTTTGCCAAGGCACCTGAGAACTTCATTTTGGTAACGACTAAAAACTAATGTCGATACATATGCGGGTGTGAAATCCATAAAAGATTCATTTAACATACTCTGAAATTGCGAAACATGCGACAACTAGATTTAAGAAATAACGACACTAACTATACGATATTCAGCTGATAAAACCGTCAAGAACGGAGCTGATAATACTCGGAGAAGTCTACAGTAGCTAAATACCAAACACTGTGTACTAGATAGTTCTAATAGTTTCTGAGATCTTTACCAAGTTTCGCTCGACTGGACAGAGAGGGGTATTACGTATGCTTGCGCTTAAAGTACACGATGTTTTATGTTATCGGCAGCGGAAGTGAATAGCGAAAAATAAACATAAATACTTTACATTTAATATAGTGGAAACCCAAACTAGGGGGTCTTCTACTGTCAGTAACATAAGACTGGTTTGTTATAGAATTGCCTCTTATCTTTTCTATTCTACTGTATTCTACAATATCCTATGATAAATATGTCATATTCCAAACTATTCACTCCTATTGGCTACCAATAGGTAGGATCTATAAATGTTAATTATATCCTGTACCCTTTGAAAAATGGGAAAAACAGGGTTAATAACTTTGGCCGAATGTATGTAACAAACAGAAGGAGGCGGGACAGACCCCATAAAGTATATATATTCTTGATCAGGGAGACGAGCTGAGTCGATTTAGCCCTGTCTGTCTGTCTGTCTGTCTATATTAAGACTTGGATTATGGTAACTATAAGAGCTTCGAGCAGCCGCATCTGTTCCTTTTTTGAAAGGTGTTTACCATACACAGATTTTGGATACGCTACGCCCCGATTTACGCACTTATCGATAATATTGAGACATAGAAAGTTGTTTTTCGGAATATATACTCTTTTCTCATTGTCGGGCGAGTTCGAATGATATGCTCCACCCATTCTAGTTTTATAACTGTAAAATTGACTTACCTTGCCTAAATTGACGAAAACCGTGCTCCTTGGCAACAGCATCGGCGATACCGTCCTTATCACCTTCTGGTATATGCACCGCCCAGGTAGGCGTGTAGTGTCCTTTGCGAGGACTATTTGCTGCTTGCTGTTGCTGTCGGTGTTGGTGTTGGTAGTGCTGCCACTATTTGCTAGGGCTGTTTGTTTCATAGTCGAGCACGTTCAGGGCGGCGGCGGTGGGCGACTGGGCGTGGCACGGCGCTGGCTTTTGGGGGCGGCTTGGCTGAAACCGACATTAAAATTACATAAAAAAACTACGATACTAAATTGCAACATTAGCAACAACGTCGATGTCGCTGTTGGGGATCGAGGCTCTTTTTTGGACTTTTTGCATTTCCCTTTGTGTTGCGTTAAAAAACTAGCGTTAAAAAAATTGCAATTGAAATTGAAATTTGTTGTTATATCACATTCAATGATTGTTTGTTGCTGTTGTCGTTGCCAGTAGCATAATGTGCTTGTTGTTGGCTTTTTCTTGGCTTGTATCAAGTTCTTCTGCATTGCTGCCGACTGTGTTTGTTGTTGCTGCTGCTGTTGCCTCTGTGATTGTTGATGTTGTTGTTGTTGTTGCTGTTGCTTCTGTTGCTATGTGGTTGGCTGCTCCAATCGAGTAACGTTTCGTGTTTTCATTGTGCCTTGGATTTATGTTTTTTATTATTTGCTATCGGCGTGTGTGTTTCTTAGATCCAGTCTACGTCTGCTGCAAGTGTGGACGCGCTCAGCAAAGACCTAGTCGTCACTCAGACACTTTTGAGTTTAAAATTAGCTTTACATTATTCGCTTTTACTGAAACGAAAAAAACAAAATGGATCCATATCTATTTTTTCTATAGTAGCTTTCACTGAATTACTGTTTTTAAACAAACAAAAGGCATAAATAAAAAAATTCCAAACATTCTTCGCGCCATCATAAACAAATGGTAAAACGATCGGAGCGCGTTCCGCTTATCATATTATATGACTTTGATTGCTCTGCTATGTGAGCTTCAGCTTCAATTAAACGCTTGAACTTACGGCTTTGCGCACTCAATCAAGCAATTGATTACATTTTTTAATAAAAAAGCACAAATGAATCAAGCCTTGTATATAATTATGGGGGAACTTTTAGGGCCTAAGCAAAGGCAGCTTCACACAATAATTCATGAAAGACGCGTCAGTTGATTTTGCGTCGATCTTTGCTGTTTATTAGATTTACATTAGATAAATAACGGCAAAAGCTTACAAGCATTTTGCCCACAAATCTAAATTTTTAAAATGATACGTGTGTTAAAAAGCAAAAAAACAAACCAAAAATGCGACAACAGCAAGCAATCACAACCACCAATTCAAATTGCTAATTTATTTGCTATATGTGAAAAAGGCAAATACCAGTTAAACAAACATATACAGCAGCAAAAACGAAATACAAAAAAAAAAAAGATGGAACACGCTGATATGAGAGCAAATGGCATTAAACGAGCGTGAATCATCACAGCTCGCTGTGAGAGGAAAAATACGCTTTGAACATGCATGACTAATGTACACCACATTCGCCCAGAAGACAGACAACCGATTTTTTAGGAAGTTGAAGCCCACAAACCGAAACATGACTTGATGTTGCACTACAACAACATAAAAACCTATTTGTGTTATTACCAGTTGTCCATATTCTTTTATTTTACTCAATTGTTCCAAATGCAATGCGCCCATACTAGAATTAATTTTACATCAATATTTTTTAGCAAAATGCATTTTTTTTTTTATATCGGCCTCTCGAAAAAAGCGCGAGCGGAAAAGTACCAAGCAAAGCTTGATCTGTCCCATACTCTACTTCCGCGCAAACAAAATGTATAACTGTATTCATTCTACGTATGTATTTACGCGTGAAGAAATGTACTCCGATTCCCATGCTGTTCGCACCTTGCTCGAATATCAATATTGGCAAACGAGTAATTTTTTCAAGTACCCATATTATCGTGCGTAGGGGGCGCATCTGCGCCCCTCTATTTACAAATTGTATGCCTCCAATAACTCTACTACTTAGTAGTAATTTGTAAAGCTTTAGGCATATTTTTCGCTATCGCACAATAGTCTGTATTTAATATATACTACACGTAAGGTGCCTAATCTACTACTATACTCATTTAGACTTAGAACTTACACATACACAGTGAATAAATTATTATTGATTGCATACAGATGAACAGCTTTTGTTTTTAAATGCCTGTATCGCTATAAACACGATGAACTATATATACATAATTATGTATATACATTTGTATTGATCTTGCTTGTCAAACCTACAAGGTTAATAAGCATTCGCTTCTGTAGCGTTTTGTTTATTTAATTTGCTTACGAAGAGTACAAAAAGTCGTTGCCTTATTATTATGCGAATTCTCTAACTCGTTTACTTACTGCCCTGACAGCATTTCCCTCACAATATATGTATATATAACTACCAAATAAAATTTATATAAATAGGCCAACAAACGATAGCAAATAATAACTATATGGACGGGGCAGATCAGTCTGACGGAAGGCTACAGTCGGGCGTAACCGACAGTAGGAGACCCTTTACTTTAAGCATATACACTTGCTAACACAATCAAAGACACACACTAAACTACGCGCGTATGCAATGCACATTACCCCCCCTCAACCAAGTACGGCTAATTGACGGTTGTATATCCTAACTGTTTTTTATCCGGTCGTAACAAAATTTACAGCGTCTATAGAGAATGTCATAAACTAGTCACATAGCTAATTACAAATAAAACAATAGCTTTAAAACTGTGGCTACAGTAGCCTTTTACGGTTTGTGGTAGAAGGGGGGAAGGTATCCAAAATGTGAAACAAACTCGTGCTGCTTACGAAATAGGAGAACCTAAATCCCGAATATGCTGTCTCTAGCTCTTATAGTAGTTGCTGAGATCTAGGTGTTAGAGGTATCATAAAAAATAAATAATTATAATTTATTTTCAAATTTATAATGTCATATATTATAGCGCTAAAATAATAAATGGCAATTTAAGAAGTATTTGTTAAAGAGCTGCTAAATACCGTATAAATCAGACAAAATCGCGTGCCGAATGTCAGACAATATACATGTCTGGCGTACTTATTTGTATATATTGTATATTAATCTATACACGTTTCACACATATGTATTTAGGATCTTCACGTAAAATTTCAACAACAATATTAAATGAATTTAAACAATTTTCGGAAGAACCAACTTATCTGTAATGCAGCAATGTTTAAAGTATAGCTTGCTCATTTAGGAAAATAAATAAATATACAGATTATCAATGAGAATTGGATTAAACCAATTAAATTACCTACGCAACATTAACACTGATACGAGCGTGAAAATATAAATTAATAAGCTACATTTGTCTAAATACTGCTAACCATTTGGCAATTTCGAGCAGAGCGGGGGCGAGATGTGGTCAGGTCGGGGCGAGGGATCCGTTATTAGGGGCACGCGTTCAATATATATTAAAACCATATACATAAGAACCAATTAGCATATTAACGCATATTTAATAAGTTTCTTATCGTCAATTCAAGCCAAAAACGTCCAAAAGCGACAACCGACAAGCGGCAAACGTTTCAT
>JAWNNJ010002273.1:0-26145 GCA_035045125.1 Hypselothyrea guttata
CTTCAGGTATTTATGACTTGTCTATGCAAGCTTTGCTACTGTAATTTATATGCTTTTACACTTTTTCAAGACAGTGAAGAGATTACAATAGAACATAGCTTATTATTGCTCCATAGTTGAAAGAGAACTATCTTTATTCTTGTTTCTAATACAATGTATGCGTTAATAGAGAAAACAGTTAAATTTGCATAAATAATCATTAATTTTAAAATTATTTATAAATATAAAAATATGAATATATTATATTATAAATATTTAATTTATAAACAGTAAATAAATATGTTTATTAAAACAAAATTTAAAATAATTGGACGTTTTAATAACACCATAGACTTTAAAATTCAATAAAACGTGTTGAATAACTAGGCATAGATTATTTCGACACAAATATGATTAATTGGATTATAAGTTTGCATATCATTTTTTAAAGGTGTTGAAATATAAGAAATATTTTACCGATATTTAAAGAATATTTAAATTCAATTAAATGCTTTTGATAATTATGTATAGATAATATATACAGTTTAAATGATTAATTAATTTAAAGTTTGAAGATTTTCACTTTAAGATAGCGAATATATAAATGGAAAATAAAACAAAGAAGTAAAAATAAAAAAATAAGTAACATTACAAATAAATTTAAATGTTTTAAAGCACGCTGCAAAATTGTGTGTTGCAAGTATTTAAAAAACATGAATTATTTTATTATTAGGCATGTAAAAGCTTTTTTTTTTTTGTTATTATCAAAATTATTAGCCGTAAAAATTGTTCACAAACTAATATTAAATTCATGTTTTTTGGCTAAGAGGCCATTTGCCTTTTCCAATTACAATTCCATATTTATGCTAATTTCGGCTGGCATGGCCCACAGTTATTACATACGAATGTTTTGTAGTTGGTTTTTTGCTGCATGCGGTTAGGTTAATTTATCAGCCGTCTCAAGCGTCTCTGGCTGTTCCAATTTAAAGCAGCTTTTTTATTTGTATTTGGCTGCTGTGACCTTGATCAGTTTAAAGCCAAATTAAAAACAATAATGGCCCATAGACAGGCAGCTGCTAAATGACAGCGAGGCGTCTAAAGGCGTGACGAACTGCCAACGTCGTCGCTTCAACTCTAAAGTGTGCCAAACTTTATTTTTTTATAAATATATATTTTTTGTACTCTTTTTTACGCTTTTTTTTGGCTTGTCATTCGCTGGCGACGAAGACTAGAGACCTTTCTGAGTTTTGTCATTGTCTATTTCGAGTTTGTTAGTTGTTGCTTCTGCTGTTTCGCTTCTTTGACATTTTGCAGCAGAGGCATCGAGTAAAAAGTCAGCCAACAAGTTGGATTTACATATATCAAATTAAATATTGAATACGTTTTTTCTTCTTCTTCTCTAATTTTTGTTTATATTATTCGGTTTCCGCTTCCATGAAATTTACGTCAATTGAAGAACCAGTTTCATGATTTTCCATTTAAATTAACATGATAAACTATTTCAGCAGAACTGTTGCCAATTTATTATTTACGAAAACGGAAACATCATTTATTTATTTCTGTATATTCTAGACGGTACACTTAAAAAAATAAAGAATAATTTGGTTATTCGAATTTTGTTATTTTGTTTTGTTCTAAAATTAATTAAGTCACAAATTTACATTAATTAACAAATCGTAAATTATTTTAATTAAAAGATCATTTTAAATTACATTTAGAATTTAATGCGAAATTTTATTTTTGAATTTAGATTTTTATCCTCTTAAAATTTTAACACCGAAAATACTTGATTGAAGTATAAAAACTCTTGTTTTTTCTCTCAGTGTTGCCTATACATCCTAACTTAATTTATTCAATTTCAAGATTTTACAACAATTGCGATTCCCAGGGGGCCGTTTAACGTTTGCAGCCTCCACCTTGTGGGCCAGTCTGTGTTTTAGGTAAATAAGTTAAAGTGCTAATCCGTACCAAGATACCAAAACAACGACTGTAAATAAATATATTTGCTTTGCTCTTGTCTCAAAAAATTTGTGAGACTTTGCGGTTTTGTTGGCATTTTGTTTTGGGGTTTAGATTTTGTTGTTGGTCTCTTAAAAACCGCAAATCGATAGTGTAAACATTTCATTCTTCAAATATTTACAATCGAACACTTTGATACAGTTTTTGTGACCAAAGAAGATAGAACCTAGAGAGGGGCGATTGAAGGGAAGCAGTTGAAATGCAAACAGAGTGAATGGTTTGTTTACTGATTGAAATGCTCTTCTCTATGCTTAACAGTTTTTGGAAGCAAAGTTTATCAAACTCTTTGCAGTTGGACTGAACTCTTTACCTTAGGAGTAACTTGGAGGGAGTTTTTTAAAAATCTATAAAAGAAACTAAAAAATTTGGACAGGGCAGATCAGTCGGACGGGCCCGACTGTAGAATACCCTGTGCCCTATATTTTAAACATAATTTTTTAAAACTATCACACGGAGCGTAGCAGCAATTCTTCTTCTTCCATTTTGTGTGTGCCATGCTTTATAGGCCGCGCTGCTAAAGGGCGAGCGGCGTAACGCCTGTAATATTGTTTCGTTCATATCTCTTGTGTTTATTGGCCGATTTTAATGCGGTTTTTTTTTCAGGATAGGTAACTTTTATACACAAGAGTATATATTCCGAGTTTCAACGTTCTATATTCAATATTACGCTTGTTATTAGGTTTTTTTCGATTAAGGCGTAAAGGGGGCGTGGCATCAACAATTTGAAAAAAGCCTCATCTGCGTATGATCTACACCTACCAACTACTGAAGAGAGAATTAATGTAAATATTTCAGTGCCTTTTAAATTGGCGAATGTATTTTATTTTATTCATTGTAGGCGGCAGGGGCGTGGCATTCAAGATTTGAAATAAACTTGATCTGCGTATGGTATACACCTTTCAAAAGAGACCAAAACGGCTGCTCTAGCTTCTATAGTTTAGAAAATCTCAGCGTTCATACAGACAGACAGACAGACAGACGGACAGACAGACAGACAGACAGACAGGGCTAAATCGACTCAGCTTGTCTCCCTGATCAAGAATATATATAGTTTGTGGGGTCTGCCACGCCTCCTTCTGCCTGTTACATACATTCGCACAAAGTTATTAACCCTGTTTTTCCCATTTTTCAAATGGGCACAGGGTATAAAAAGAAATAAATATATATAAAAAAAAAAGAAAAAAATAATATAAATATTATTACTTAGAAGTCTTATATACTTATATACTTATATACTGAATTTCAAAAATATTCTCGCTGGCCAAATTCTCACTGGGTGGCCGAAAGCTCGCTAGCCAAACTCTCGTCGGTCGATGGCCGAACTCTCGCTGCATCAACGTTCATATGCAGCGCTTAGCCGCTCTCCTATTTGCTCTGGATAGATCTTTAAGCAAGCGCAAACAACGTCACATTATGTGTATGTGTGTGTGAGCGCTTGGTTTTATAGCAAGTCAGTAAGTCACTCAGTCAGGACAAAGATTTTTAGACATATAGATAATAAATAAATAAATACCTTAATATTATAATTGAAATTAATAGATGTGATAAAATATGAGTAATTAGCACCAGTTCTAACTCATTAACAGCAGCTCAGCTTAAAAGCTCTGCGACAGTTTCACAAAAATACAAAAGATGGCGTTGTTCTGAGCTGAGCTGCAGTTTGAGCTTTCAGGCAGCCGTTATAATTTGAAAGTTCTGTTAAAAAGAAACAAATTTAACTTCTGAATCGCGGTTCGCGTTCTACATTCAACTTCTTAGACATATTGCTGACGTTCTTGAGTCAACTGTCGTCAATTTATATTATGCCCGGTCGACACCCCAGCAGAAGACCGCATTCAATTATATTCCAATTATATTTCAATTATAGACTTTTGTTACAGCCCCAACTGAAAAGTTGTGCCTCCCTGCCTCTCTGCCTCCCTGCCACCCTGCACTCTGGCTGTCCAACTTTTTGGCTGTCTGGCTGTCTGTCTGTCCTTGGCAGGGTATTAAAACACAGAACGTAGTGCCGTTGGTAAGATTTATATACTTACCAGAAAAAAACAGTTCTCACACACATATGCAATTGAGTATATTTAGTGCCAGCTGAGCGAACAAATTGCTTGGACGACCTTATGAATGCATAAATATTTCAAGCAGACCGCTTTGGCTCTCTGCTTGTTGCCATTTTCAAGAGCAAGGCAAGGTCCTTGATGCGGTGCAAGGAAATTAAAAAATTGAAAAAGCAAAAACGCAAAACTATTCGCAAACTCTAAGGACAAAGCCAGCATGCAATGAGAGCTTTATTGCTTACGCACACACACAGCTTGATGGTCAACAGGTTGAGTTCTTCAGTTCTGCTCCGAGCTTTTGTTTTGCCAGCCATGAAAACCCGCAAAAAATACAACAAAAATCCAACAAAGAGAAATTCAATTAGCAGGCGAGGCGCTAATTAATGGCGCATCGAAAGCTTTCCACTTGTTGAGAAAAAGCAGCTCACGTGCGCTGGCAGCAAACAAAGCTCAAGCTCAACACGTGCCGCGTTGCGCTGTCTAGCTCAAACAAAAAGCTCAACTCACACTCACACATTATCAGACGAAACTCCTTGGCATTGGGCGCCAGTGTTGCCAAACCCGCTTTATTCCCGTCAAATCAGGCTGTTTATGAAAAGCATTTGCTAAAAAAAATTTGTATGACTACGCAAAGTTGAAATTCAGATTTTTTCGAAAATAATCAAGCTTTTTGTCAGCTTTTTCTTAAATTTTGCAAAAGAAAATATTTTATTTCAGTTGACAATATTATTTGTAGCAAGAAAGTTCATAAGGTTGCTATATCTTCTGTTAGCATAATTGAATAACTTGAAAACGAGCCGTAGCCGAACTTGAAAACGAGCCGTAGCCGAACACGTTTGGCTGTATAATATCCTATAGGTCTGAATTTGATCCATCAAACGATTTCGAAATGAAATATCTAAATGTTATAAATCTTCTAAAAGTTATGCCAACTGCGGTTTGGTTTGCATATTTGGAAACCAGCTCAATCCAAAATTTGTAAAGTTAGTTGTGTATAATGCACGCACAAAATTATTTTACATATATTAAAGTAAGTATATTTAATAAAAAAAATCTGTCGAAACTTATGAGATTGTGATTGCAATTGTTGAAAGCATAGAAACAATAAATTTTTTATATTTTTTTAGCCTTTTTGCGTGTCCTTCCTCAGTTGTTTCACAAGGGAAATTTGCCAACACTGATGAGTGCAGGAGCTTTCGCACGAGCAGCAGCACGAGCAGCAGCACGAACACGAAGCAGGAACACGAAGAAGAGCTCTTGCACTGCTGTCAGAGCCCACGAGCCGCCAGCGACAACAGTTTGTTGCCGAGCCTGAACGCCAACGGACGTTACACTTGAAGCGCGCAGAGCGAAGGCGAAACGTAACGAAACGTAACGAAAACGTATACGCAACGTATCGAAACGAAACGCAACGTAACAAAGCGAAGCGAAACGAACAAACTAGGAACAGACAGACAGAGCGAAAGACAGAAGGACAGAAATTAACGGTTTCCGTTACACTTATTGCCGCTGACTTTCTTCGCAAAGTTGTTCTTTCTTTATTTCTTTTTTGTTTCTTTTTTGTTTTGTTTGATTCGCTTACGTTTCTTCTGACTGTCAGTTCCATAAGTAACGGTTAATCGCGTAGAACGGCAGACGAAACCACACATAGAAAGAGATAGCGATAGAGCTTAAAGTGAAGTTCTGTGCGAAACAAAAACTACAAAAGTGCAGAAAAAGTGAAGTTGAAGTAAAGTGGAATAAATAGTTTTTGTTTTTTGCGCTCCGTATGCGTGTCCGTGTGTCTGTGTGCGTGCATGTGAGTGCGTGTTTGTGCGTGTGCATATTTTAATGGCATTAACTGCCTATGGCAAAAAATTAAACAAAAAACCCAAAAAAACCCAAACGAATGAAGAGCGGGACGCAGCAGAGAGTGGAGAGAGTCTAGCATAGTTTTAGGGGCTGGGTCCTAACGACAGGCAACTTTAGGGCTAGGCCATACCCAAATAATAACAGTACCTACACTCAGAATAATCACAAATGATTCGATTCACAAAATAAATCTCTTTAAAAAAATATAATTTGGTTCTAGAATTCTGGTACAAATCTAATTTCAAAACTGTGTAAATTCAGATAAATTAATGCAAAGTACGGAATTGAATTATTATCGTAAATTTTCTAATACTACAAGTAATAAGTATATATAATTTAAAGCAATAGTCACGAAAAGGTGTAAAATTCTACAATTAAATAAATCTTAGATTACATTTGATTTAATTACATAATAATTTAATTTTAATGATTAATGATTGTCTTTTTAACAGATAGTTTAGTTTTAAACGTATAAAATTATTTACCAATTGTAACCAATTATAATCTTAAAAGTTTATTGAATGTAAATTATATTTTACTAAATATAAACTGTCTTACAAATAAGAATTTTTAGAACGCTCTTGAATGAAGAGTTCTTGAATCAAGTGTTTTCTCGCCCGTTGGACAACGAAAATAACCGATTCAATTACGCAAATTTGGTTCATGTTTCTCTCAGTGTAGTTATGTCTAGCCATAATCAGCTGCGGCCTCTTAGCTGTACTCCCAGCAGGCCTGCATACGTGCCCGCCAAGCAGCAGTCACAACGTGCCTTGAGGCGCCTCCAACATTACCTGGGGCTAATCTAAACAGCAGCAACAATCAGCAGGCATATGGACTAGGTCCCTGGCAGGTTGTCGAGAAACGTGTTCAAACTAGCCGCTGACAGGCGCCAGCTGAGACTTGGGCCGAGACATGAGAGCTGAGAACTGAGACACAGCAACTTGAAGGCTCCGAAACATGTAATCAACGGCACCATCTGGCACCTTTGTTGTTTTGGAACACCTCAAAAATATCGTGACTATATTCTTTTAGTGTAGGGCTAATATTAGGGCTTGTCACAGGCAGCGCAAGGTCAGCACAGAACTGACCTCCGACCAGAACTTAAATCTACTTATTAGGTTCTTTAACAAATAAGTGAAGTAATAACAATTATTATTGCGCATTTAAAATGTCAAATTTAGTATTATATTTCAAAACGCAATTAAGTCAAAAATATATGCTATATTAGATAAGCTTTATCTCAAAATATATTAGAAATATTAAAGAGTCTTATAACTAAAGTACTTCAAGCTTGCATTAACAGTTATTGTTATTATTATTACACAAATGTAACTTAGGAACATAAATAAACCTTTTCATGTTAATTAAAACTCCGAACTTCTTAGCTTGCCAAAAATTGCATTATAAATTTATAAAGCTTCTAGCTAGAATTAATTGATAAGTGTAAAAATTGTATTATATCATAATTGTAACATAGTTTATGTTTATATTCTGTCTAAAATGCGGAGAACAGTATTTGTTTCATGCAATTGAATATTGCAATTATCATTTCATTTATAATTAATAAATGTATTTATTTATTTGCTTAATCCATGTTTTTAATTTTTTTTATAATATAATATAATATAAATTTATAAAAACACCAGAATTTTTTTGTAGATATTTATTCATTTATTAATAAATTTACAAACTTATCAGTTAGGCGTTATTATTTGAATTTTCACTCAGAAGGCCTTAGTTGCTCTGTCTTATGCTATTGTATTCGATTATTTGTTTAATGCATTCGAATAAATAACTACTAAATAAATAAATAAAATAATATAATATTTTATGATTTCGACTATGGATAAGAAAATTATTCCCTTGAAGACAAAACAATTAAAAATTTATTATACAAGCCAATAATATAATCGCAGAAATTTCCTTTTGTGAGAATTTTTCTTAGGTTTCCATTCTATATGAACAAAAAACATCGAAAGTATTATTACAAATGTAGTTCGAATACTTACTAACAAATAAAATACTCATAAATCCTGTTAATAACTATTGCAAGTTGCTTGAAGCATTTGGATGTCTTTAAGAAATTTCTTCCGCAAAAAGGCAGCTAGATTGCAACCAATTTGAGCTGGAAAATTAGCAATTCACTGGCCTATTAAAAGGCAGCATACTCGGCTTCTCAGATACTTGGATACTTGGATACATTGTGTGCTAGGCCTAACAGAGCCTAGTGAGCCTAGGGACATGCTAGTCAAGGCTATCTGCATTTCAAATGGCCAACGTTCGCGCAACAATGAAGGCAGCCGTAAACAAAAGCAGCGTGCCCCAAAAAAAGGCCAAAAGAGGCAGAATAAAGCAACAAGAGAGAAACTACAAAAAAAACACACACACACACTGGCACACAATTGTCGCATGGGGCCAATGGGAGTTGGGGGCTGGAGGGAGAGACAACAGTAGGTGGAGCCTAGCTAGCAAACAGTGGGGAGCGAGCACATGACGTCATAAAGCATATTAAATGAGTTTACACTGTGCACACTGCACTGCATACTTTCTACACAGAGGCATGAGTGACCAGTGTTGCCAGACATGGCCCGTTTTAAGTTGGAAAATATCTAAATAAAAAATAGTATAAGTTAAAAAAAATTTTTTTAAAAACACACAAAAAGATAAATATTAAAACAAAATATGTATACAAAATTAATAAAATAAAACATAAACCAATTATGTAAAAATAAAATAAATAATAAAAATGCAATAACTATGGAATATTAAAAATAAATATGTATATGTGGTGAAATAGGTTTATTAATAAGTAAAAATATCAACGCTTATTACCAGAAATAGCCACACTTAAATGACAGAATATTAAGTACATAAAATAAATAATAGAATGCAAATCAGAATAGAATATAACAATTTATATAAAATTTTCAAATCTATTATTATATTATTATAGCAGAATTCGAATTCCAAATCTAGTCAAAGGGGCAACGCTGATGAGAACTGCTGCCCGCACCCTGCACCCCTCCTTACGCTGCTGCTGCCGCTGCTGGCAAATGGCGACAGTGAAAAGCCATTAACCAACGCCTAATGACGCACTCGAGACGGGAACAGCAGCAGCAGCAGCAGAAGGAGCAGGAGGGAAGTAGGGAGCGGGTTAAGTAGTGGGGCAAAACACGTACCTCACATGGTGAGAGGGAGCGAGCGTAGAAGCGAGGGTGGAAAGGGGGTAGGGAGGGAGGGGAAAGGCGGAGTGTTAGCCAAGCTGATAACGAGAAATGCTACGACAAGAGGCAGCAATTAAATGGTCAAGCGGTAGTGCAACTGTTCCCACTCTGCTGTTCCCACTTCACTGTTCCCACTTGCTGCTGCTGCTTTGCTGACACGAAATGAAATTGAAATTGAAATATTAAATATTCATCTAATGCAAGAAAAATCACATCTCTCCTTGCCTGTTTCACATAATATCAAATATATGGCTGTATATATGCATGTGTATAAAATGCTGAACAAAAGAGCAATTTATCAGCATCCCAAAAGTGTGCTATAAAATTTGTTTCGCAGTGCGTGAATTATAACAACAACAACTTAAATAACAACAACAAGCTCACACACACACACACTGGCAATTTGTCAAGGTGCAGCAGTGTGTGTGCATGTGAATGTGTGTGTGAGTGCCTTGTGTGTGTGTGTGCGTAATTGTGTTTGCGTTTTTAAACGCTTCATCTTGCGCGTAATGGAATCAGACAAGGGATTAAAGCGTGTGGCATGTTAAATGGGTAAGTGCCTCCCCCTACCCTCCCTACTCCCCTCCCTTTCATATACCCCCTCTTTTATGGTCACGTGTTGACCCTGACAATGAGCAAAGCCTGTTAAACTGGCAAAGAAAGTGGGGACCCGACGTTCCCAGCACGTGACACAACAAACACCTTATGTTCCCTTCGTGTCCCCTCCGTGTTCCCTCTGTGTTCCCCCTTCAATAAACCAATCAATACTATCGAGTTGAGTGCGTGTGTGTGCGAAGTCTGAAAAAGCACGTGTAGTTTATAAAATATGCAGGCCAATACATATTTAAATAACTACACACACACAGCAGCAAATTGAGTATGCTGCAGTCGAGCGTGCTGCGCTGTTAAGATATGCAGCAAGCACTCACTGTCATATTCCAGCATATGAATATCAAATATAACATAACATGCATATCAAATCTCAACAAGGAGGGTTGGCACACTGAAAATTGTGCTTAAAGCTGCAATTTTAGACCCTGTACTTTAAAAAGTACAAAGGGGTCAATAAAGTTAGTGTTAATGGTAAATGAGTGTAGCAGACGAAGCGAGGAGTGGTAGATCCCACAAAGTATATATGTTCTTGATCTATGATTAGGTATGATGATAGGTATACCCTACGCAGATCAGATATATTTCAACACTCCTTCTACGCCTTAATAGATAAAAATCGAATAACAAGTGTAATATAGAAGATAGAAGGTTGTTATTCAGAATATGTACTCTCCACTATTATATTTATTTATCCTAAAAAGTGCATTTAAATCGGTTAGTAAACACAAAAGTTATTTAAGAAGCAAAATTGTGGCTTGTTTGTTCCTTTTTGTTATAATGAAACTATGCTATTTTAGCTCCATTTTTTAATATTTACATTTTTTTTTTCATAAAATTATTTATTTTATTTTATTAAGGCTTGCTGCTATTGTCTAAAATAACTTGTACCCTAGGGTTATACAATCATAATATATATACAAATGTATATCCTTAACTAAAACGCAATTTAAACTAATTTAAAATATTGTATTTGTAGTCAAATGTCACATTTGAAACAATATTATTTATGCAAACCAAGCGTCAAAAAATTTCTGACATACATTAATTGTCCTATTTTAATATCAATTTCACGTCCAAGGCCTGATTAATTTAATTATGTCGTTGCCAGTTTTATAACGGAACTGGACGAAATAAAATACGACTAGCGGACAAAAGAATTTAGATTGGTAAAATTATTTATCTGGCCAAAAAAGCGGCTAAAATTGTATCGTAAAAGAAAAATATGCATTTAATTAAAAATTATGGATTTCAGACACAAAAATCGTGTTTATGAGTAAAATTTTAGGTCCTCTTTATTGATCATAATAAGCCTTTAAACATATAAAAATGCCTTCAGCTGCATCTACAGCAAAATACTTAAGTGCATGAACCCAAAATACCCCCTTTTAAAAAGGCTAAAAGGTATTTTTACGAAGCCCGAGAGAGCGCATAAATAAAGGCCAGAAACCTGCTGCTGTGGCCAATACTTTTAGCTTTGGATATGTTTGTTTATGTGTCAGCAAGTGCTTCTTTTTAGGCGCATATTTTATATGAGGGCATAATATACTATATCTATATGGATATATATAACGCAATGCATGTGTGTGTGGCGTTTAAAAGAGATTTTCACCCAAGGTATGAGCCGTGCCCAGGTTTCTGTGGATTTTTTCTTTCTTTTTGGGCTGACCCCGATACGATGCGGCAATGACGAGCAATATCCTGACGTCTCGATAATATCGATGAAAGAAAAATACTCCTCAGGGGATCCTACACTAATTGAAGTAATGTGAGAACGGCCGAGAATTGACAGACATCCAGTCTGCTTGAGGGGCAAGGGAGGCTAGAGGAAGTGTGGCAGGTAACGCGAAAATGCTTTTAGGCAAATGCAGCAAATTTAGATATTTTCTTGATAGAATTCGAAAGTTTAAATCAAGTGATTTGTGTGCAAAAAAGCGACGCCTTGAAGCTTGTTGAATATAAGTAAAGTTTAAAAACAAATAAAGAATAAGATAAAGAAATTAAAAATGCAGTTATAATAGCAAATACAGAAAATGAAAATAAAAGTAATGAAAATGGAAAGTGCTATAAAATGCCATAGGCAATTTAAAATTAATTTGAATACAAAACGTGGTAAAACGTGGTAAATAAATAATGAAAACATAAATATAAATGAAAATATAAATTGAAAATGCAAATTGAAATTTCAAATTGAAAATTCAAATAGCCAATTACACCAATTACAAATTGAAACACTGAATATGCAAAAAAAATAATGACAAAACAACAAACTTATTAATGGACTTTTTTTATTTCATTTATTTATTTAATGTTTATTTTTTTGTTTACAATGATATAAGCCAGAGTAACTGAAGCCTTCCGGCTGTAAAGGAAATTATTTTAAACGCAGAATTATATTCTAAAATTGTATAGTTTATGCAACTTAAACTTTATCAATAACAATAATATTGAAACAAATTGCCAATTATTTAAATAAATACTATTTAAATTAAATTACAATTGTAAACACGAAAGTTACAAAAAAAAGTAATAAATACAATTAATTAAATTAAAAAAGTAATTAAATAAATAAACTAGTTAATAAGAAATATTTTAAATTTCAATAAAATGCTTTTGTAAATTATGTAGATTTCCAAGCTAAACTGAAACGCGAAAATGAATGCGGTAATTATATAGTTCCAGTGAATTAAATGCATTTATTATTAGCTCAACAATGTCCCTTAATAATACAGTCACAAAATGCCCATTATTGTTATAGTATTTTATTCAAATGAGGGAAGGTCTATGGCCCTCGGAGAAGTGCAAGCCCAAATGCCAGCCGCAAAACGACGACGACATTAAAACAACACAGAAAATCCTACCGCAAAGGCATAAAAATAGCAAAGCGCAAAAAATGGCTAGGTATTTGTTGTTGTTGTTATTCTTATTGTTATTGTTGCAGTACTTGGAGCTGAGCACTGAGTGTGAGTCAGTAATTAAAAGCAAATCCATATTCATTTGGTGCCTTGCGGGGCGCACGAAAGTATGCTACAGAAAAGCAAAAAAACCCAAAACATTGGATACTTTGTTACCATAGCCATGGTAGACAGAGATTGAGTGGGGCAAGGCGTAGCAGAACAGAAATAGAGAGAGAAAGAGAGATAGAAAGAGACGGAAAGAGAAAGAGATAGGGAGAGACTATAGCATGTCGTTCTGTGTACTTGTCGGCTCAGACTGGCGGACAGACAAACTGCTGGTAAAGGCCTGAAGAGCAGATAAGCTACGCACTATGGGAAAAATGCTAGATTTAGTGGCATTAATTCAATTTTCAAAATTTCATAAATTCACTATTGATGGGCGGGACTTACCGGAATAACATTTAACTATAATATACATTGCAATTTTTTTTAAAAAGATATACATATATGTATATACTATATGCTAGTTCAGCATTTTCATATTCTAACTTCTTAAAAAGGGCGTCAATCACTAAAATAAATTTGTTTTGACCCAATATACTCAAATAGCATTTTGCCAACTAAATGTCACTTAATCTATTATATTTGCCCATAGTGCAACATGGCGCACTCTCAACTTTGGCTGTCTGTTGTCTACCTGCATGTTTGCTTTGGCTGCAGAACTGAAACTGGAACTCAAACTGTAACGGGGTGCCTCTGGCTTTTGCGGTGTCTAGGAACAGTCGAGGAGCCACTCAAGAGAGGGAGTGGGGATGTGGTTCTGGTTCTGGCCATGGCGGCCTATTTGCGGCCTTTTTACTTTGCATGATGCAAACAATTTGCCAGGACCAGACCAGAGCAGGCCCCTGGACTGTGTCGCCAGTCGCGAGTCGCCTTTTTCCTGGCATTTAGTGCCACAACAGCAAAATGTTCGTGCGACTAATTTGCGAGAGAAAAAAAGCAGCGAAACTACTGACACGAGACGTTAAAATCAACGTACCGCTGGCCATTAAAACGGGGCCAGCAAAAAGCGCAGCTCTGGTGCGCTGTTAATGAGAAATAAACATAAAACAACTGCAATTACAGCAACAACAAAAAATAATGATAATAATAATAACAATAACAAGCTTTTGGCGCAACAAAGTTGCGGTAATCGCAGGCATAAGGCCAATAAAAAACTGTAAAATATTCAACAATTGGCAAAGCTTTTAACTCTCACTTGTGCCCACATTTTCCGGCGTATATTCTTGCCCCACAATCTTCCCCTCGGTGCTACCTCATCCAAACATATGGAGCACTCTTCACTGAATTGGCGCCAGACACCGCGAAGTAGCTCCAGCATCAAGTAATCGCCAAAGAGGAAGAGCCAACGCGTGCAACAAATAAAATGACAAAAAAAAAGTAAAAGTAAAAGTATAAGTACCATATATAACCAGAGGAAGCAGAAGCTGAAACTGAAACAGAAACAGAAACTTGTGGGTAGCATTAACAAAGCAGAAGCTGTAACAATAAGAGAGGCAACAAGAAGCGGATTTGCTTACAAAGACTCGCCTCTGACAGTTTCCACAAAAGTCAAAAAAAGAGTGTAAGCCAACTGGCGACAGTTCTTTTATTGTGTTTACCATAAATCAATAAACTCATACTTTTGTGCGTATTCAAAGCAAATGATACATATCATTGTACTTCAGCTTATGCAGATGTTATGAGTTCTTAAAGATACATCATGATTTCCTTAGCGCCAAGTCTGACAGACGCAGTTGGTCCCAAGAACTTCCCAAATAAACAAAAATTCTAAGCGCACATTATAGGTGTTAATTTTATAAATATTTTGGCATTCTGTTAGACTCCAGTTTCTGAAGGGCCAATAAACGTAAGAGTTAATGGTGAAACAATCTTAATTCAATTCATTTATACTTTCTTTTCATTAAAATGAAAATATTTGAATTATTTTTTTATATAAATCAATGCAATTTATATAAAATATTTGATATTTTCGAGCAAAAAATTTAAAATCTTGCTCCGACGTACTATGAAATGGATTAAATAATTACTACAAAATAAATTAAATACAAGTTGGGGTATTTGAAGGATAGCAAAAGAAAGGGCCTTTGTAAATACCAATAAAAATAGTTATTGAATAAATGTTTAAAAATTAATATATTTAATTTAAACAAAATATATATATATTTTTTTTTTAATAGAAGATTTGTATTATTACAATAAAGCTATTAAATGAGAACAATATTAAATAAATCTTAAAGATTTTGAGGTATTGCATAAAATAATAAATTTATTTCAAATTAATATAAATAATTGAAAAGTAATAAGATTTAAATTGCTTACTTAAGTGTGTGAATTTGCATTTACAACTATTATTTTAAGCAATTTACTTAATTTTACATGAGTTTGTTTTTTATTAAATTTTTGCTAATAATGTTTATTATTTGTTCTTTCATCCAGATTTGTATGCATGCTTTAAATAAAATTATTTTATTAAAAAGCAAGTTAAGATTAAAATTTTACTACTCATTCCTCAAATATTTTTTCTTACATGACTAGCTAAATTTTGAATTTATTTAACACAACCTACTAGATTCACAGGGATTGAGGCTATCTCTGGGCAACTTTCAAGCGCACACAAAGTGCTATATGCATGACAGCATCGAGGCAGCCGGGAGTTTTGTTTGGCATTGAAAGTGAGAATGTGCTGAAACCACAGATTGTGTGTGCGAAACGGAAACGTAGCAAACCAACCATAAACTGATTTCGCTGAGTTGGCCAAGAGTATTTTGGCCATTGAAATGATATACACGCGCCTCTTCCAGCAGAGCCTCCCTACCAGACTTTTGTGGGCCTGTTTCCCTCCCACATAAATCCCGAGCCCTCTTTAGAAGCCAAGTTAAGTAGCCGTGTCGCTTATAAATAGCCAACACTTGAAGCGTCGCTCAATAGATATAGATATACATCTACGAACAGGGCCATAAATTACGCACACACTGCAGACCATAAAGAGATGGGGAGACATATAGGGAGCGAGGAAGAGAAAGACGAGTTGGGGGGCCGGAGGCAGCATTACGTGCGTAATTACGTGGATTTATAATTAGCAGGCAGCTTACATAGCAGATGAGAAAAACACACAAGGAGGGAGTAACAGAGATGCAGGGAGCTCTGTTGCCAAATACGCTTTTTGTCCGCCAAATCTGGCTAGAAAATTTGTGAAACTGCGAAAAGCAGATATTTGACATTTTAGAAAAATATTCATCTTTTTATCAGCTGTTTCTTAAATTTTACAAAATTCCTGCTAGAATAATAAATAGGTCTATATAATATTTTGGGACTGTTGGAATTATTTTAGTAGATATTTGCCCAATTTAATTTAAATCACATACTTAATATTAACTTGGCTATATTTGTCTTTTTTTTTAATACTTTGTTTAACTTTTCTCTCGAAAAAATGGGCAACACTGGCAGAGGGGGACAGCTGATAAGCGAGCGTGTTGTCGGAAGTGGTAGAAAGTTCTGTATGCCACAACAAAACGGCTGCATGCAATTATGGATAAAAATTGCAAATTAATTGAAATGAATGAGCCGAACTTTATCCCCCACAAGCAAACCGACGGAAACGAAGAGAAAGGAAGTAGCAAAGAACAGAAGTAAAGCAAAACGGCAAATAAACATTTCAATTATGTCGCTGGGCGAAAACTTTTTGCGGCTCGTGTTATGCCAAACTTTGATAATTAAGCTCCGACGATCTCTGAGAGCCATTTATACGCACCGACTGCCTCAAAGCAAGAGTGCAGTTAATGCGAGGGGCTGAGAGTGAATAAGGGCTTTGGTAATTAGCCGGCAAGAGTCTGAGCAAACTCGGAACAAATGAGCCAAAGCCAAGGCATAACCATAAGTGCAGTGTGTGTGTGTGTGAGGAAAACAGACAGTTTATGCGTGGCACAATTCTTGGAATTGATTCAGGATATGTTAAAAGTGTGTGTATAAACTGTATAAAGTTTCGCTGGTCGAACTCATGCTGCCTAACTCTTGCTGGTCCAACTCTCATTGGCCCTACTCCCGATGACCGAAGTCTCGTTGGCCGAACTCTCACTGGCACAACTCTCTATGGTGCAACTCTCGCTGGCCGAACTCTTTTTGGCCAAACTCTCATTGGACACCAATATGATATTGATGGAAATAAAGAGGAGCAAGGGAAGGTATCAAAAATCTAAAAAAAATTTTAATCCGATTGTAGAATAGGAGAACCTAAATACCGAATATGGTGTCTGTAGCTTTTATATACTTTGCTACTAATATGAATACACATTTATTCTAATATAGTATTCTACGTAAAAATTAAAAAATTATTTAATTTAAATTAAACGTTTAAATCGTTCTGTATTTACATTTGATTTCACGTATTAAATTCATCGCATTAACTTTATAACTGACAGCAAGTCGTAGCTCTGTTAGACATGGGTGTTCTCACTTGAGTCGCTAGGGGGCGCCAGGCTGCTTGCTGTGCGCTTGCTGTAAGCGTGTGTGTGTGTGTTTGTGAGTAGGCGTGTGTGTAGGTGTAGGTGTGTTTGCTTGTGTGGGTGCAGCAACAGTTTGTTGCTTTTGTTTGTCTGTTTGTCTGTTTGCCAAGACAACGACGACGACGACGACAACGACAACGAAAGCGACACGCTTATAAATTTTTAATTAAATTGTTTTTTAGTTTGTGTGCCAGGAAATACGCACTGATTGCCGTGTGTGTGTGTATGTGTGTTGGTGTGTATGGCTTAGCTTATATTCGAACTTGTATTCACATTTGAGCTCACACTCGCAGTTATACTCACTGTCCTGTGCCAATTGCCCTTTGCCCGTTCGGCCCTTTTTTTCTGTGTCTTGGGCAAATTGAGTTGTTTAAGCTGCAATTGAGCGAACCCCAGAGGGTGACCAAGCGAAATCACATGAAATATTTAGTATCTGACTATACTACAATACATACTATATGGCACTCGAGTACATGCGAGTTCTGGCATCAAGTATTCAATCGTTGCGAGTACCCTTTATTACCTGCACACACTCACAGCAGCAAATGCTGCAGTCAATCGATACATGTGGCCATACTCGAGCTTACTTTGTTGTGATTTGTTTGCTGTATTTTGATACCTTAATCGATATGTGTAAATGTCCAAGAAAGACCGAAAGTTTAATCAGTACACATATACGGTTAATCGAGTTTCAATTCATATTCATATTCACATTCATGTGAAATACAATAGATCAATTGGCGTTAGAGAACTCTTAAATCGATAGAAGTTTTGCACATATCGCCTTTTTTTTATTTTAAATTATTTGAAATGTGTCAAAACAGGGTATTACGTTTTGTACAAATGTAAGTAATTGGCTTAACGAGGCGCTATTAAACCCATAAAGTATATATATTCTTCATCAGAGTCTGTCTTGATTTAGATCTGTCTGCCGTTTTCTATGTTCTCTGAGAATTCAAAAACTATAAGAGGTTTGAAATTAAGATCAAATTCACAATATAAACTCTCTATTATTTAATTTATTTATCCTCAATAAAAATGGGTAAAAACAGGGTTATTAACTTTGTTTTATTTGCAATATACTATGTATAATATCAAGTTATATATATAAATAAATATTTTTAATATTTTTATATATATGCATTAAACGCTTATGTTTATTAACTACAATATATTTTATTTAATATTACATTAAATATTTATTAATAATATAAAATATTGATACCTCTCATATCGGAAAATATTCAAATTCTTGGTTTGTATGTGTGAGTCACAGTCATTTTGCGTCTTAGGTTCTTAGGCTGCACTCAAAGAGCGTACATGTAATGAGAGGGAGAGAAAGAGTCATTGGTGACCGATCAGTATGATATAAACAGCTGCTTGCAATGCCATTTTAATCACTTCATGAGCGACGCTTTCCAGACAAAAGGCGAGATGTGGGTGGCATTTTGGTAAGCTTAACTCCTTTTTTACAGTGAATTGTGTAAGACAGAATTTTATTGAAGTTATACACAATGTGTATACATACATATATTTATTCTGTATCACTTCGTCTGACTGTTGAAAGGTATGGTGCAGGGTATTCTACTGTCGATTGCCTCCGACTATAGCATTTTGTTTGATTTAATGTGCATGTAAAATGCATTATAGCTTCACAGATATATCTGCATAGCAGTATATATATAATCGATAAATTTATATAGCCTTAACAGCATAATTGTTCCATAATTTAATCCTGTTTCGAACTCAGCAATTGTAATAATAAATATTTGTATAGACTTAACAGCATAATTGTTCTATAATTAAATGTTGCAATTTTTTAAATAATTTTTCTGGCATTTAAGAGTGTTGCAAAAAATCATTCAATCCTTTCATAATTTTCTCAGTATTTATAGATTATTTTGATAAACAATAAAAGGATTTTCTTGTACTGATTGAGCCACAAACAACGTATAATAAACTTGTAGCACAAAGAAATTAGACTCAAGTTGATTAACTGTCCGACACTCGATTAGTATTCGATAACACATAAACACTCGCGTCTAGGATTATGTCAATCTAATATCATCACCCTGCCCCAAATCCATTTGCACTAATTAGCTAATGTGTCACTTTCGCCTTCAAAAACATATGTAAATGGATCTATTAACGATGGACTAATATGTTGCGAGTGCTATCGATAAGTCGACAGGACTATTAGGCACAAAACTTTTGCTCATTGAGCTCAATTTACCGAACTGAACAAAGCGAACTTGTGCAAGCATGAAGTACGCCCACGTGCCACATCTGAGGCAACTGTCAAACAAAATAATTGATCAAATGAATGTCGGAATGTATATAAATTATTGATGACGAGTGTGTGAGCGAGCATGTGTTAACGCCTACGCTTCGAGCAGTGTTAAAGGCAATCGACTGGATTTGGACATAAAACTAAAGCGAAAGGACAGCGAGCTGTACACTCGGAAAAACCAATCGAGATATTCCTAATTAATTCAAGTAAATCTGTTCCAAATATCGGAAAAGGGGTTTACAAATTAGAAAGGAAAATACCTGAGTCACATACCATTTTATGCACAGATTCAAGTTAAGCATCCTTTCAGTACGTTTTAAACATTATTCAATAAATATTTAAAACGTGTTTGTATTTGTTTAATGAATGTTTTATACATGAAGCTTACGAATGTTTTCCTCGAGCTATGTCCAAAATGACGAATCGTTTCATTCAAATGACGAACCAATTCATCCCATACAAAAATAAAAACTATATAAATATCCTTAGCTGTTGTCTTGCCTACATTATTCCATAACGAAATCGTAAAAATTCGAATCTAACACAGTTTTTTTCTGAGTGTAGCTAGACCACGACTGTGTCCAGTAATCGGGGTCATATGATAAATGATATCGCCCGGCAATTGCGGTCAGCGAGGTCTGCCTCACTCATACACGCTCGCACCGAAAGAAAATTAACATAATTTGCCTTTATAATTGCCTGGCAGGCGACGAGCAAAAGGAATACCAAAGTGTGTGTATGTGTGTGGAAAAAATAAGTGGCAACGCTCGCTGAGTATTACATATGTGTGTGTTTGTATTGAGTGTTGGTGCTGCTGGGTAATTTTGCATGCAAATAACTGGAAATTAGTGTAAGTGCTCACTGACATGCCATACACACACTTTGTGAGCAAAACCCTAAGCCCTACCTCCCACTCAGCTCACTCTATCTCACTCGCACACTCTATACCTCTACTGCTCTAAGTCCACTCTGCGTGCGGTGGCAACGTCAACGCCAAGGTGAGCGGCAAAGATAAACAGACGATGGCGAAATAAAGTGGCAAACGCTTAGACCAACATTACACGTAGGTGTATGTGTGTGTGGCAAGAGTTTGTCTGCCTCTCTTCCTCTATATATATATATATGTATGTATAAATTTATATACATATATATGTATCTGTGTACGATGATAGTTTTTCTAGGGAACATGGCTTTCCTGGCTGCTGTTCGGCATCTCATAAATCCCATTATAATGCAATAAGCGTACAAAACGTTTTACCACAAGCAATCGCTGCAATTCTAGTTTTTTTTTTATATTTTTTATCCTACAGAAGGAGAAGCTTTAGCTATGTAGTGTGTCCGTAATCACCAGCACCTGACACACGTTCTGCTTTCAATAAATGCACCTATAACGGCAGATCGAACTACTTACTTGAAATTGTTCCTAAATCTTTACTGCTGACAATAATGTTTTTATATGCAAATGCTTTTACAATACGGTACTATGGAGATAGAGTGAAATGACACTTTAGCATAGGTGAATGAAATCGTAATTGAAAGGAAATTATATAAAATAAATTATTTGTTTAATAATTGACTAATGGAACAATAAATTAGTAGGCAATTAAAATAAACCATATTAACAGTTATATTATGCACATTGTATTTATAATTAATTATTTATTTGACATAAAAAAGTAAAAGAAATCATAATAATAAGAATAATAAAAATTAGAATTTAACTTGAATATACTAATATTAACAGACAAACTTGTAGTTTAATTACATTATAAGTACATATGATTAATTAATTAATTATAAAGCCATATTAACAGAGAATGTTAAAAATTAATTTAATAAAATTGTCAGCAATAGTAATTAAGCTGATCAGCCATTAAATTTGCCTGGCGTTCAATTAAATTGACAGGTGGCAACGCTGTGAAATTTATATGCAATGTAAATATAATTTACCGATGCTTTTGTGGGCAGCCAAAACAATTTGTTAAAATTTAATTGCATGCAAAATAAGTACGCGAAAAAACCAATTAGATTAATTAAAAATGCAAAACCAACAAAGAGAGAGAGACGTCAGAAGAAAGAGAATGAGAGAGAGAGGGTAATGCAGAGTGAGTTGACTGAGTTTAATAGAGGGGGAAATAGTAGACGGGAGTGGGAAAGTTGGGACAGGTGAGCAATGTGCACAACGTCACGACTATGACGAGAGAGCAGAGAACAGAGAACAGCAAAGAGCAACCAATGCGAAATTTGTTTATGCTTGCGCTATTAGCGAAAGCGGAATGAGCACAGACCAAGCAGCTAGGGAAAGAGAAAGAACCAGAATAAGCGGAGCTGATCAGTGGGACGCGCTCGACTTTAAAGTACCCTGTGGTCTATATTTTAAATATAATTTACAATATAGAATATACAAAATATATAGATATTTATAAAATATTTCACGAAGCGCAGCGCTTATTCTTAGTTTTTGTCTGCGCTACCAGGAAGCGAGCGAGATAAACAGTGCAATATTGTTTCAAAGCTTCTGTGTTTATTAACCAATATTAATGCGCTTTTTAAGATAGATAAATATGATAATATATATTCTGAATAACACCTTTTTACATTAAGCTACTCGGTTTTTATCGACTAGGGCGTAAGGAAGACGTGGTATAAAAAATTGAAAATAAACTATATCTGCGTACTGTATTAATCTACATTTTGATAATGGGTGCTATACTTCTTATAGTTTCAGACAGACAGACAGGTTCTATATAAACTCAGCTCGTCGTCCTGATCAAGAATATAGTTATACCGATAAAATCTTTCTTCTGCATTTCACATACATGCTCCTTAAGCTATTAGCCCCGCTTTTACCCATTTCATAGGTACAGGGTATAGAAAGGCAGAAGCAGAAGCAGAAGCGAAACGAGCAACGGCAACGGCAATTGGCCAATTCCCCAGCGAGAGTGTTTACAGCGTTGCCGGCGCGCATATTAATTGCCTGTTTAACCAAATTAAGGCCACAAAAACAGAAGCACTTTTCGTGCGCTCTTTTGGCTTTCCCACATTGCGTTTTTCTCTGTGTTTCCCTTTGTGTGTGTTTTGGTTTTGTGCCACATTTTATACAATTCATTTGTGGTGCAAACGTCATTTAGTTGCCAACAATTGCAATGCCATGAATTATAGAACTGCCAACAGACGAGTTGACTGCTGACTTCTGACTGCTGGCTGTTGATTTAAGGCTGACAAATGTTGTTAATGGCAGTGCAGAGAACGATAAAGCTTTTCCATTTCCGGTTTTGCCAACAAAATTGTTGCTAATGAGTGAATTGTTCACTCTAACAGTTCAATCTGTTTATTCTATTTACGTGGGGATTCACAATTCAACATGGATTCATATACTGAATATACTAGAATTAGATCATAATTCATTTGTTCTGCGCAATTTAAATTTCTATTATTCTAGCAGCATAGCTGGTAGGTCACGGTATTTATTACGTAGGTTTTCTATCCATTCTATCTATTCTGTATATTCTATTAGTTATTTATTTTACTTCAATATAAATTTAATGATTTAAAAATAGTTTTTAAACTAGTAGATTTCGGTATTTTCAATGTTATTATCTATTTATTATTTATCATTTATTTATTTATTTTATTTATTCATTTATTTATTATTTTTTTATTATTTAATTTGATGTAATATTATTTTTTAAAATCTAACGTTTTAAAATTGTTGTCAAGTCGTTTAATCAAAAGACAATTCGCATAAATTACTTATACGCCTGATGAATTGCTCATACGCCTGATGCAACAAAATATTACGCATACGCAGCGTATGCAATGAATTATACTAGACATGCATATGTCACTTTAATACATTTTCTCACATATAAATATGAACCCAACGGCGACTACTGAGCGCTATCCTGCTGTTCCTGCTCAGATTCCAGCTTCCCCTCGCAGTTAACCCCCCTTGGCAACAGAGTGAGGTCCATGGCAGACAATAAGCCAAAGCAGAGCAACAATTGTCATGCAGGACAAATGGCATGCACTGGGAAATTCAAACAGATTCTGCCTCTTCAGACTGGAGTTCAAGTATGCGCAAATTAAATTTTGTACAAGCAGGAAGAAGAAAAAGAAATGGCTGAAATCGCAGTGATAAAATGCGAAAAATTCACGAACCACAAAATCAAAAACAATAAAATGTGAGCAACAATTTGGCAGATAAAGTGTTGAGCACTCAAGAACGTGGCTGAAGATACTATTGAAACTGTGTGGCATTTGTTGGCGGATACGGAAGGAAAACTCGCGTGAAAAGTCAAACATCAACGAAACGGCAACTTTGATGAGCACAAATGAAAACAATTAAAAGCATCAAATAGATTTAGCTTGGAGAAGGTCGTGCCCCTTGAAACTTTGTGCGCTAAAAGTTTTGAACTCACTTAATTGAATTGAATGCGAAACGAGGTTCGACTTTGTTACTTCCACTGCTGCTGCTGTTGATGATGATGATGATGACGATGATGATGAATAATGCTAATAATGACGATGATACGCCAAGTGCAGTCAACTGCAAAGACGCAGTTTCTATGCAAGTACAATATGGCAAGGCTGCTACGTATTGTCTATCAAACTCCCCCTACAATGGCATAGATTATGACCTGGTTAGCACGCCATATTGGCGTGTCTAAATGACATCAACTTAAATCACATTTTGGCCATGGTTCTCTCTGCCGTAGACATGGCATAAAACAATAACGACAGCAACAACAACGGCAAAAACAAGCGCTAAAAGTCAAAGTTCTTTTGGCCAGTTCGGGAGGCATTAAATCAACGGTTCCGTAGTCAAAGCAAAGTCCAAGTTGTGGGGCTGAGGGTTGATTCAACGGCATTTTATATGTCGCTTTAACTTAATTTTGATTACAGCAAAAATCCGTTAACAACTTGCAAAATACCCGCCAAAGATAGACAAAAGTAGACAAAGAACTTGCAGCTCTAGCAAGTTTTTTTAAAACTTTTCGGAACTCAACGTTTAACTTGAGTCAATATGCTTGAAATGCGTAGAACAGGGTGACTTGAGCAATTGACTTAAGGTTAAGTTGGGGTTTGACATAGAATACTCAGATGAGCATGTCAAAATTATAAATAGAAACTGGTAAAAGGTGTAGGGTGAGGATTAAGAAAGATAAGAAATATTTCTGGGATTTGCAACATTAATATTTATTTCCACAGAATTTAAGCCGACTTTATTCAGCTGAGAAACTAAATATTATGCTATGTACTGGCTTTGATAAATAAGTTTTTATAAACTTGATATTATATATAAATATCTAAAGCAATACTTTCTTTTATTAGATAAGTAGATACACCAATTAAATTTATTAATCTCTTATACTCTGTTTTCAAACGAAAAGAATTTAAATTTTAATCAAATTGATAATAATATTTATTAAAATCAGGTAAACTGTCTAAATATGGAAGGAAAACGTTATATATGTCTATTAATTGATGCACATATAATATTTTGTTTCTGTATTCATTTTAAAAAGTAAATTTGCGGATGATTATCTTAAACTGAATTTATATTCTTTTAGTGTTGTTTAATTTAAATTTAAATTTATTTACGGTGTGACTAATATAAATTGACTTAAATAAATGTTGGTTAAATATTATTGCTTATAATTATAAATTGATTTATTTTTTAGTTATCTCTGAATGTATTTTAACAATTGAATCGTCTGATGATTGTCTTAAATAAAATTAAAATTAAATTTTATTTACATTTTATAGCTAGCTTAAATTTATCTAAATGTAAACCGATATCTTATTAGTTATAATTCTTACCTTCTAGCATAATTTCAAACAACCCACGCCAACTGTTGACTACCTGGCATAATTCATTCTTTCTTTTTTGCTTGTTCTTGTTTTTGCTTTTGTTTTTATTGAACTTCCACACGAGACTGCCATCAAATAGTACAGTCTGGCCTCCACCTTGCCCCCTCCTGCAGCGTAGCCGTGGCAACTTTAACACATTGACATTTGGGGGTTATTAAGTTCGGGGTTGGATTGTCATCGACTCTGGCTCTCTGGGGGAGCTGTTTGACTAATGGGCCCGGGCATTAAATATAATATGCTCGTTATGCACATGACTTCGATAATCGATAACGATAGCTATGCATATTGGGCTGCAGGTAACGGGAAAGCCCCGTTTAACAGCGGCCATTGACTTTTACGGCTGCATATGAGGCTCAATTAAAAGCCAATTTATCAAAATAAATTTCGTAGTAACAAGCGACTTTCAAGCCGCTTTTATTTTATTGGCAACAGGCAGCAATTTGTTTCAGTTGTTATTATTGTTATTGTCGTTGTAGCAGCATAAGTTTCTGGCAGGGCACAAAAAGTCACGCCGTGCCACGCATAGAAATTGAGTTTCCAGTTCCGACGCACAGTGGTTCTCCCGCAAAATTTGACGTACTAAAAATGTTTCCCCGCTATAAAAATTTCTTGTTATGCTCTCTGATTAGTTTAGATTATTTAGATAATTGCTTTGGTATGCTCCTACAGATCAACTGTACAATTTCAAGTAGATTTAGTAAGATATTATTTTTCGGGTAAATTTTTTTAAAATTAAAAAAAAAAATAAAATAAAATAATTTGTACATATTTTAATAATTTTCGAAT